>JASKON010000019.1:43220000-43224716 GCA_036010255.1 Myotis pilosus
CTGTGCTGTGCTGTGCTGTGCTGTGCTGTGCTGTGCTGTGCTGTGCTGTGCTGTGCTGTGCTGTGCTGTGCTGTGCTGTGCTGTGCTGTGCTGTGCTGTGCTGTGCTGTGCTGTGCTGTGCTGTGCTGTGCTGTGCTGTGCTGTGCTGTGCTGTGCTGTGCTGTGCTGTGCTGTGCTGTGCTGTGCTGTGCTGTGCTGTGCTGTGCTGTGCTGTGCTGTGCTGTGCTGTGCTGTGCTGTGCTGTGCTGTGCTGTGCTGTGCTGTGCTGTGCTGTGCTGTGCTGTGCTGTGCTGTGCTGTGCTGTGCTGTGCTGTGCTGTGCTGTGCTGTGCTGTGCTGTGCTGTGCTGTGCTGTGCTGTGCTGTGCTGTGCTGTGCTGTGCTGTGCTGTGCTGTGCTGTGCTGTGCTGTGCTGTGCTGTGCTGTGCTGTGCTGTGCTGTGCTGTGCTGTGCTGTGCTGTGCTGTGCTGTGCTGTGCTGTGCTGTGCTGTGCTGTGCTGTGCTGTGCTGTGCTGTGCTGTGCTGTGCTGTGCTGTGCTGTGCTGTGCTGTGCTGTGCTGTGCTGTGCTGTGCTGTGCTGTGCTGTGCTGTGCTGTGCTGTGCTGTGCTGTGCTGTGCTGTGCTGTGCTGTGCTGTGCTGTGCTGTGCTGTGCTGTGCTGTGCTGTGCTGTGCTGTGCTGTGCTGTGCTGTGCTGTGCTGTGCTGTGCTGTGCTGTGCTGTGCTGTGCTGTGCTGTGCTGTGCTGTGCTGTGCTGTGCTGTGCTGTGCTGTGCTGTGCTGTGCCAGGCCAGGCTGTGCTGTGCTGTGCTGTGCTGTGCTGTGCTGTGCTGTGCTGTGCTGTGCTGTGCTGTGCTGTGCTGTGCCAGTGCTGTGCTGTGCTGTGCTGTGCTGTGCTGTGCTGTGCTGTGCTGTGCTGTGCTGTGCTGTGCTGTGCTGTGCTGTGCTGTGCTGTGCTGTGCTGTGCTGTGCTGTGCTGTGCTGTGCTGTGCTGTGCTGTGCTGTGCTGTGCTGTGCTGTGCTGTGCTGTGCTGTGCTGTGCTGTGCTGTGCTGTGCTGTGCTGTGCTGTGCTGTGCTGTGCTGTGCTGTGCTGTGCTGTGCTGTGCTGTGCTGTGCTGTGCTGTGCTGTGCTGTGCTGTGCTGTGCTGTGCTGTGCTGTGCTGTGCTGTGCTGTGCTGTGCTGTGCTGTGCTGTGCTGTGCTGTGCTGTGCTGTGCTGTGCTGTGCTGTGCTGTGCTGTGCTGTGCTGTGCTGTGCTGTGCTGTGCTGTGCTGTGCTGTGCTGTGCTGTGCTGTGCTGTGCTGTGCTGTGCTGTGCTGTGCTGTGCTGTGCTGTGCTGTGCTGTGCTGTGCTGTGCTGTGCTGTGCTGTGCTGTGCTGTGCTGTGCTGTGCTGTGCTGTGCTGTGCTGTGCTGTGCTGTGCTGTGCTGTGCTGTGCTGTGCTGTGCTGTGCTGTGCTGTGCTGTGCTGTGCTGTGCTGTGCTGTGCTGTGCTGTGCTGTGCTGTGCTGTGCTGTGCTGTGCTGTGCTGTGCTGTGCTGTGCTGTGCTGTGCTGTGCTGTGCTGTGCTGTGCTGTGCTGTGCTGTGCTGTGCTGTGCTGTGCTGTGCTGTGCTGTGCTGTGCTGTGCTGTGCTGTGCTGTGCTGTGCTGTGCTGTGCTGTGCTGTGCTGTGCTGTGCTGTGCTGTGCTGTGCTGTGCTGTGCTGTGCTGTGCTGTGCCAGGCCAGGCCAGGCCAGCTGTGCCAGGCCAGGCTGTGCTGTGCTGTGCCAGGCCCAGTTGTGCTGTGCTGTGCTGTGCTGTGCTGTGCCAGGCCAGGCTGTGCTGTGCTGTGCTGTGCAGTTGTGCTGTGCTGTGCCAGCGGTGCTGTGCTGTGCTGTGCTGTGCTGTGCTGTGCTGTGCTGTGCTGTGCTGTGCTGTGCTGTGCTGTGCTGTGCTGTGCTGTGCCAGTGCTGTGCTGTGCTGTGCTGTGCTGTGCTGTGCTGTGCTGTGCTGTGCTGTGCTGTGCTGTGCTGTGCTGTGCTGTGCTGTGCTGTGCTGTGCTGTGCTGTGCTGTGCTGTGCTGTGCTGTGCTGTGCTGTGCTGTGCTGTGCTGTGCTGTGCTGTGCTGTGCTGTGCTGTGCTGTGCTGTGCTGTGCTGTGCTGTGCTGTGCTGTGCTGTGCTGTGCTGTGCTGTGCTGTGCTGTGCTGTGCTGTGCTGTGCTGTGCTGTGCTGTGCTGTGCTGTGCTGTGCTGTGCTGTGCTGTGCTGTGCTGTGCTGTGCTGTGCTGTGCTGTGCTGTGCTGTGCTGTGCTGTGCTGTGCTGTGCTGTGCTGTGCTGTGCTGTGCTGTGCTGTGCTGTGCTGTGCTGTGCTGTGCTGTGCTGTGCTGTGCTGTGCTGTGCTGTGCTGTGCTGTGCTGTGCTGTGCTGTGCTGTGCTGTGCTGTGCTGTGCTGTGCTGTGCTGTGCTGTGCTGTGCTGTGCTGTGCTGTGCTGTGCTGTGCTGTGCTGTGCTGTGCTGTGCTGTGCTGTGCTGTGCTGTGCTGTGCTGTGCTGTGCTGTGCTGTGCTGTGCTGTGCTGTGCTGTGCTGTGCTGTGCTGTGCTGTGCTGTGCTGTGCTGTGCTGTGCTGTGCTGTGCTGTGCTGTGCTGTGCCAGGCCAGTGCTGTGCTGTGCTGTGCTGTGCTGTGCTGTGCTGTGCTGTGCTGTGCTGTGCTGTGCTGTGCTGTGCTGTGCTGTGCTGTGCTGTGCTGTGCCTGTGCTGTGCTGTGCTGTGCTGTGCTGTGCTGTGCTGTGCTGTGCTGTGCTGTGCTGTGCTGTGCTGTGCTGTGCTGTGCTGTGCTGTGCTGTGCTGTGCTGTGCTGTGCTGTGCTGTGCCTGTGCTGTGCTGTGCTGTGCTGTGCTGTGCTGTGCTGTGCTGTGCTGTGCTGTGCTGTGCTGTGCTGTGCTGTGCTGTGCTGTGCTGTGCTGTGCTGTGCTGTGCTGTGCTGTGCTGTGCTGTGCTGTGCTGTGCTGTGCTGTGCTGTGCTGTGCTGTGCTGTGCTGTGCTGTGCTGTGCTGTGCTGTGCTGTGCTGTGCTGTGCTGTGCTGTGCTGTGCTGTGCTGTGCTGTGCTGTGCTGTGCTGTGCTGTGCTGTGCTGTGCTGTGCTGTGCTGTGCTGTGCTGTGCTGTGCTGTGCTGTGCTGTGCTGTGCTGTGCTGTGCTGTGCTGTGCTGTGCTGTGCTGTGCTGTGCTGTGCTGTGCTGTGCTGTGCTGTGCTGTGCTGTGCTGTGCTGTGCTGTGCTGTGCTGTGTGCTGCCAGGCTGTGCTGTGCTGTGCTGTGCTGTGCTGTGCTGTGCTGTGCTGTGCTGTGCTGTGCTGTGCTGTGCTGTGCTGTGCTGTGCTGTGCTGTGCTGTGCTGTGCTGTGCTGTGCTGTGCTGTGCTGTGCTGTGCTGTGCTGTGCTGTGCTGTGCTGTGCTGTGCTGTGCCAGTTGTGCTGTGCTGTGCTGTGCTGTGCTGTGCTGTGCTGTGCTGTGCTGTGCTGTGCTGTGCTGTGCTGTGCTGTGCTGTGCTGTGCTGTGCTGTGCCAGGCTGTGCTGTGCTGTGCTGTGCTGTGCTGTGCTGTGCTGTGCTGTGCTGTGCTGTGCTGTGCTGTGCTGTGCTGTGCTGTGCTGTGCTGTGCTGTGCTGTGCTGTGCTGTGCTGTGCTGTGCTGTGCTGTGCTGTGCTGTGCTGTGCTGTGCTGTGCTGTGCTGTGCTGTGCTGTGCTGTGCTGTGCTGTGCTGTGCTGTGCTGTGCTGTGCTGTGCTGTGCTGTGCTGTGCTGTGCTGTGCTGTGCTGTGCTGTGCTGTGCTGTGCTGTGCTGTGCTGTGCTGTGCTGTGCTGTGCTGTGCTGTGCTGTGCTGTGCTGTGCTGTGCTGTGCTGTGCTGTGCTGTGCTGTGCTGTGCTGTGCTGTGTGCTGTGCTGTGCTGTGCTGTGCTGTGCTGTGCTGTGCTGTGCTGTGCTGTGCTGTGCTGTGCTGTGCTGTGCTGTGCTGTGCTGTGCTGTGCTGTGCTGTGCTGTGCTGTGCTGTGCTGTGCTGTGCTGTGCTGTGCTGTGCTGTGCTGTGCTGTGCTGTGCTGTGCTGTGCTGTGCTGTGCTGTGCTGTGCTGTGCTGTGCTGTGCTGTGCTGTGCTGTGCTGTGCTGTGCTGTGCTGTGCTGTGCTGTGCTGTGCTGTGCTGTGCTGTGCTGTGCTGTGCTGTGCTGTGCTGTGCTGTGCTGTGCTGTGCTGTGCTGTGCTGTGCTGTGCTGTGCTGTGCTGTGCTGTGCTGTGCTGTGCTGTGCTGTGCTGTGCTGTGCTGTGCTGTGCTGTGCTGTGCTGTGCTGTGCTGTGCTGTGCTGTGCTGTGCTGTGCTGCTGTGCTGTGCTGTGCTGTGCTGTGCTGTGCTGTGCTGTGCTGTGCTGTGCTGTGCTGTGCTGTGCTGTGCTGTGCTGTGCTGTGCTGTGCTGTGCTGTGCTGTGCTGTGCTGTGCTGTGCTGTGCTGTGCTGTGCTGTGCTGTGCTGTGCTGTGCTGTGCTGTGCTGTGCCAGGCTGTGCTGTGCTGTGCTGTGCTGTGCTGTGCTGTGCTGTGCTGTGCTGTGCTGTGCTGTGCTGTGCTGTGCTGTGCTGTGCTGTGCTGTGCTGTGCTGTGCTGTGCTGTGCTGTGCTGTGCTGTGCTGTGCTGTGCTGTGCTGTGCTGTGCTGTGCTGTGCTGTGCTGTGCTGTGCTGTGCTGTGCTGTGTTGTGT
>JASKON010000002.1:0-282500 GCA_036010255.1 Myotis pilosus
CAGCACAGCACAGCACAGCACAACCTGGCCACTGACACAGCACAGCACTGGCCTGACACAGCACT
This sequence comes from Myotis pilosus, assembly GCA_036010255.1. NCBI lineage: Eukaryota > Metazoa > Chordata > Mammalia > Chiroptera > Vespertilionidae > Myotis > Myotis pilosus. The sequence goes on from JASKON010000002.1 coordinate 66, forward strand.
GGCTGGCACAGCCTGGCCTGGCACAGCACAGCTGGCACAGCACAGCACGGCACAGCACAGCACTGGCCTGACACAGCACAGCACCAGCACAGCACAGCACACAAGCACAGCACAGCACAGCACTGCACAGCACAGCACAGCACAGCACAGCACAACGCTGGCTGGCACAGCACAGCACACAGCACAGCACAGCCTGGCACAACCTGGCACAGCACAGCACCAGCACAGCACAGCACAGCACAGCACAGCACAGCACAGCACAACTGGCACAGCACAGCTGGCCTGCACAGCACAGCACAGCACAGCACAGCACAGCACAGCACAGCACAGCACAGCACAGCACAGCACAGCACAGCACAGCACAGCACAGCACCAGCACAGCACAGCACGACACAGCACAGCACAGCACAGCACAGCACAGCACAGCACAGCACAGCACAGCACGCCGCACAGCACAGCACAGCACAGCACAGCACAGCACAGCACAGCACAGCACAGCACAGCACAGCACAGCACAGCACAGCACAGCACAGCACAGCACAGCACAGCACAGCACAGCACAGCACAGCACAGCACCAGCACAGCACAGCACAGCACAGCACAGCACAGCACAGCACAGCACAGCTGTACAGCACAGCACAGCACAGCACAGCACAGCACAGCACAGCACAGCTGGCACAGCACAGCACAGCACAGCACAGCACAGCACAGCACAGCACCAGCACAGCACAGCACTGGCCTGGCACAGCACAGCACAGCACAGCACAGCACAGCACAGCCTGGCACAGCACAGCACAACTGTGGCACAGCACAGCACAACACAGCACAGCACAGCACAGCACAGCACAGCACAGGCAACTGGCACTGGCACTGGCACAGCACAGCACAGCACAGCACAGCCTGGCTGGCCTGGCCTGGCACTGGCCTGGCCTGGCCTGGCACTGGCCTGGCCTGGCCTGGCCTGGCCTGACACAGCACAGACACAGCACGGCACTGGCCTGGCACTGGCCTGGCCTGGCACAGCACTGGCCACAGCACTGGCACAGACACTGCACAGCACAGCACAGCACAGCACAGCTTTGCCACAGCACAGCACCAGCACAGCCTGGCCTGGCACTGGCCCTGGCACAGCACAGCACAGCACAGCACTGGCACTGGCACAGCACAGCACAGCACTGACACAGCACAGCACAGCACTGGCCTGACACAGCTGGCAGCACAGCACAGCACAGCACAGCACAGCACAGACACAGCACAGGCACAGCTGGCACTGGCCTGGCCTGGCACTGGCACAGCACAGCACAGCACAGCACAGCACCAGCACAGCACAGCACAGCACAGCACAGCACAGCACAGCACAGCACAGCACAGCACAGCACAGCACAGCACAGCACAGCACAGCACAGCACAGCACAGCACAGCACAGCACAGCACAGCACAGCACAGCACAGCACAGCACAGCACAGCACAGCACAGCACAGCACAGCACAGCACAGCACAGCACAGCACAGCACAGCACAGCACAGCACAGCACAACGCACAGCACAGCACAGCACAGCACAGCACAGCACAGCACAACGCACAGCACAGCACACAGCACAGCACAGCACAGCACAGCACAGCACAGCACAGCACAGCACAGCACAGCACAGCACAGCACAGCACAGCACAGCACACTGGCACAGCACAGCACAGCACAGCACAGCACAGCACAGCACAGCACAGCACAGCACAGCACAGCACAGCACAGCACAGCACAGCACAGCACAGCACAGCACAGCACAGCACAAGCACAGCACAGCACAGCACAGCACAGCACAGCACAGCACAGCACAGCACAGCCTGGCCTGGCCAGCACAGCACAGCACAGCACAGCACAGCACAGCACAGCACAGCACAGCACAGCACAGCACAGCACAGCACAGCACAGCACAGCACAGCACAGCACTGGCCTGGCACAGGCCTGACACAGCACTGGCACAGCACAGCACAGCACAGCACAGCACAGCCTGGCCTGGCACTGGCCTGGCCTGGCCTGGCACAGCACAGCACAGCACTGGCCTGGCACAGCACTGGCCTGGCCTGGCACAGCTGGCCTGGCCTGGCCTGGCTGGCCTGGCCTGGCCTGGCACAGCACAGCACAGCACAGCACAGCACAGCACAGCACAGCACAGCACAGCACAGCACAGCACAGCACAGCACCAGCACAGCACAGCACAGCACAGCACAGCACAGCACAGCACAGCACAGCACAGCACAGCACAGCACAGCACAGCACAGCACAACACAGCACAGCACAGCACAGCACAGCACAGCACAGCACAGCACAGCACAGCACAGCACAGCACAGCACAGCACAGCACAGCACAGCACAGCACAGCACAGCACAGCACAGCACAGCACAGCACAGCACAACACAGCACAGCACAGCACAGCACAGCACAGCACAGCACAGCACAGCACAGCACAGCACAGCACAACTGGCACTGGCACAGCACAGCACAGCACAGCACAGCACAGCACAGCACAGCACAGCACAGCACAGCACAGCACAGCACAGCACAGCACAGCACAGCACAGCACAGCACAGCACAGCACAGCACAGCACAGCACAGCACAGCACAACACAGCACAGCACAGCACAGCACAGCACAGCACAGCACAGCACAGCACAGCACAGCACAGCACAGCACAGCACAGCACAGCACAGCACAGCACAGCACAGCACAGCACAGCACAGCACAGCACAGCACAGCACAGCACAACTGGCACAGCACAGCACAGCACAGCACAGCACAGCACAGCACAGCACAGCACAGCACAGCACAGCACAACTGGCCTGGCACAGCACAGCACAGCACAACTGGCACAGCACAGCACTGGCACAGCACAGCCTGGCCTGGCACAGCACAGCACAGCACAGCACAGCACTGGCCTGGCCACAGCACAGCACAGCACAGCACAGCACAGCACAGCACAGCCTGGCACAGCACAGCACAGCACTGGCACAACTGCACAGCACAGCACAGCACAGCACAGCACAGCACAGCACAGCACAGCACAGCCTGGCACAGCACAGCACAGCACAGCACAGCACAGCACAGCACACAGCACAGCACAGCACAGCACAGCACAGCACAGCACAGCACAGCACAGCACAGCACAGCACAGCACAGCACAGCACAGCACAGCACAGCACAGCACAGCACAGCACAGCACAGCACAGCACAGCACAGCACAGCACAGCACAGCACAGCACAGCAGCACAGCACAGCACAGCACAGCACAGCACAGCACCAGCACAGCACAGCACAGCACAGCACAGCACAGCACAGCACAGCACAGCACAGCACACAGCACAGCACAGCACAGCACAGCACAGCACAGCACAGCACAGCACAGCACTGGCACAACAGCACAGCACAGCACAGCACAGCACAGCACAGCACAGCACAGCACAGCACAGCACAGCACAGCACAGCACAGCACAGCACAGCACAGCACTGGCACAAGCACAGCACAGCACAGCACAGCACAGCACAGCACAGCACAGCACAACCTGGCACAGCACAGCACAGCACAGCACAGCACAACACAGCACAGCACAGCACAGCACAGCACAGCACAGCACAACCCTGGCACAACTGGCACAACCTAGCACAGCACAGCACAACACAACTGGCCTGACACAGCACAGCACAGCACAGCACAGCACAGCACAGCACAGCACAACACAGCACAGCACAGCACAGCACAGCACAGCACAGCACAGCACAGCACAGCACAGCACAGCACAGCACAGCACAGCACAGCACAGCACAGCACAGCACAGCACAGCACAGCACAGCACAACGCACAGCACAGCACAGCACAGCACAGCACAGCACAGCACAGCACAGCACAGCACAGCACAGCACAGCACAGCACAGCACAGCACAGCACAGCACAGCACAGCACAGCACAGCACAGCACAGCACAGCACAGCACAGCACAGCACAGCACAGCACAGCACAGCACAGCACAGCACAGCACAGCACAGCACAGCACAGCACAGCACAGCACAGCACAGCACAGCACAGCACAGCACAGCACAGCACAGCACAGCACAGCACAGCACAGCACAGCACAGCACAGCACAGCACAGCACAGCACAGCACAGCACTGGCACAGCACAGCACAGCACAGCACAGCACAGCACAGCACAGCACAGCACAGCACAGCACAGCACAGCACAGCACAGCACAGCACAGCACAGCACAGCACAGCACAGCACAGCACAGCACAGCACAGCACAGCACAGCACAGCACAGCACAGCACAGCACAGCACAGCACAGCACAGCACAGCACAGCACAGCACAGCACAGCACAGCACAGCACAGCACAGCACAGCACAGCACAGCACAGCACAGCACAGCACAGCACAGCACAGCACAGCACAGCACAGCACAGCACAGCACAGCACAGCACAGCACAGCACAGCACAGCACAGCACAGCACAGCACAGCACAGCACAGCACAGCACAGCACAGCACAGCACAGCACAGCACAGCACAGCACAGCACAGCACAGCACAACTGGCACAGCACAGCACAGCACAGCACAGCACAGCACAGCACAAGCACAGCACAGCACAGCACAGCACAGCACAGCACAGCACAGCACAGCACAGCACAGCACAGCACAGCCTGACACAGCACAGCACAGCACAGCACAGCACAAGCACAGCACAGCACAGCACAGCACAGCACAGCACAGCACAGCACAGCACAGCACAGCACAGCACAGCACAGCACAGCTGGCCTGGCACAGCACAGCACAGCACAGCACAGCACAGCACAGCACAGCACAGCACAGCACAGCACAGCACAGCACAGCACAGCACAGCACAGCACAGCACAGCACAGCACAGCACAGCACAGCACAGCACAGCACAGCACAGCACAACACAGCACAGCACAGCACAGCACAGCACAGCACAGCACAGCACAGCACAGCACAGCACAGCACAGCACAGCACAGCACAGCACAGCACAGCACAGCACAGCACAGCACAGCACAGCACAGCACAGCACAGCACGACTGGCACAGCACAGCACAGCACAGCACAGCACAGCACAGCACAGCACAGCACAGCACAGCACAGCACAGCACAGCACAGCACAGCACAACTGCTGGCACAGCACAGCACAGCACAGCACAGCACAGCACAGCACAGCACAGCACAGCACAGCACAACGCACAGCACAGCACAGCACAGCACAGCACAGCACAGCACAGCACAGCACAGCACAGCACAGCACAGCACAGCACAGCACAGCACAGCACAGCACAGCACAACTGCTTGGCACAGCACAGCACAGCACAGCACAGCACAGCACAGCACAGCACAGCACAACACAGCACAGCACAGCACAGCACAGCACAGCACAGCACAGCACAGCACAGCACAGCACAGCACAGCACAGCACAGCACAGCACAGCACAGCACAGCACAGCACAGCACAGCACAGCACAGCACAGCACAGCACAGCACAGCACAGCACTGGCACAGCACAGCACAACTGGCACAGCACAGCACAGCACAGCCTGGCCTGGCAGCACAGCACAGCACAGCACAGCACAGCACAGCACAGCACAGCACAGCACAGCACAGCACAGCACAGCACAGCACAGCACCAGCACAGCACAGCACAGCACAGCACAGCACAGCACAGCACTGGCCTGGCACAGCACAGCACAGCACAGCACAGCACAGCACAGCACAGCACAGCACAGCACAGCACAGCACAGCACAGCACAGCACAGCACAGCACAGCACAGCACAGCACAGCACAGCACAGCACAGCACAGCACAGCACAGCACAGCACAGCACAGCACAGCACAGCACAGCACAGCACAGCACAGCACAGCACAGCACAGCACAGCACAGCACAGCACAGCACAGCACAGCACAGCACAGCACAGCACAGCACAGCACAGCACAGCACAGCACAGCACAGCACAGCACAGCACAGCACAGCACAGCACAGCACAGCACAGCACAGCACAGCACAGCACAGCACAGCACAGCACAGCACAGCACAGCACAGCACAGCACAGCACAGCACAGCACAGCACAGCACAGCACAGCACAGCACAGCACAGCACAGCACAGCACAGCACAGCACAGCACAGCACAGCACAGCACAGCACAGCACAGCACAGCACAGCACAGCACAGCACAGCACAGCACAGCACAGCACAGCACAGCACAGCACAGCACAGCACAACAGCTGGCACAGCACAGCACAGCACAGCACAGCACAGCACAGCACAGCACAGCACAGCACAGCACAGCACAGCACAGCACAGCACAGCACAGCACAGCACAGCACAGCACAGCACAGCACAGCACAGCACAGCACAGCACAGCACAGCACAGCACAGCACAGCACAGCACAGCACAGCACAGCACAGCACAGCACAACTGGCACAGCACAGCACAGCACAGCACAGCACAGCACAGCACAGCACAGCACAGCACAGCACAGCACAGCACAGCACAGCACAGCACAGCACAGCACAACACAACTGCTTTGCTGGCACTGGCACAACACAGCACAGCACTGGCACTGCACAGCACAGCACAGCACAGCACAGCACAGCACAGCACAGCACAGCACAGGCCTGGCCTGCACAGCACAGCACAGCACAGCACAGCACAGCACAGCACAGCACAGCACAGCACAGCACAGCACAGCACAGCACAGCACAGCACAGCACAGCACAGCACAGCACAGCACAGCACAGCACAGCACAGCACAGCACAGCACAGCACAGCACAGCACAGCACAGCACAGCACAGCACAGCACAGCACAGCACAGCACAGCACAGCACAGCACAGCACAGCACAGCACAGCACAGCACAGCACTGGCACAGCACAGCACAGCACAGCACAGCACAGCACAGCACAGCACAGCACAGCACAGCACAGCACAGCACAGCACAGCACAGCACAGCACAGCACAGCACAGCACAGCACAGCACAGCACAGCACAGCACAGCACAGCACAGCACAGCACAGCACAGCACAGCACAGCACAGCACAGCACAGCACAGCACAGCACAGCACAGCACAGCACAGCACCAGCACAGCACAGCACAGCACAGCACAGCACAGCACAGCACAGCACAGCACAGCACAGCACAGCACAGCACAGCACAGCACAGCACAGCACAGCACAGCACAGCACAGCACAGCACAGCACAGCACAGCACAGCACAGCACAGCACTGGCCTGGCACAGCACAGCACAGCACAGCACAGCACAGCACAGCACAGCACAGCACAGCACAGCACAGCACAGCACAGCACTGGCACAGCACAGCACAGCACAGCACAGCACAGCACAGCACAGCACAGCACAGCACAGCACAGCACAGCACAGCACAACCTGGCACAGCACAGCACAGCACAGCACAGCACAGCACAGCACAGCACAGCACAGCACAGCACAGCACAGCACAGCACAGCACAGCACAGCACAGCACAGCACAGCACAGCACAGCACAGCACAGCACAGCACAGCACAGCACAGCACAGCACAGCACAGCACAGCACAGCACAGCACAGCCTGGCCTGGCACAGCACAGCACAGCACAGCACAGCACAGCACAGCACAGCACAGCACAGCACAGCACAGCACAGCACAGCACAGCACAGCACAGCACAGCACAGCACAGCACAGCACAGCACAGCACAGCACAGCACAGCACAGCACAGCACAGCACAGCACAGCACAGCACAGCACAGCACAGCACAGCACAGCACAGCACAGCACAGCACAGCACAGCACAGCACAGCACAGCACAGCACAGCACAGCACAGCACAGCACAGCACAGCACAGCACAGCACAGCACAGCACAGCACAGCACAGCACAGCACAGCACAGCACAGCACAGCACAGCACAGCACAGCACAGCACAGCACAGCACAGCACAGCACAGCACAGCACAGCACAGCACAGCACAGCACAGCACAGCACAGCACAGCACAGCACAGCACAGCACAGCACAGCACAGCACAGCACAGCACAGCACAGCACAGCACAGCACAGCACAGCACAGCACAGCACAGCACAGCACAGCACAGCACAGCACAGCACAGCACAGCACAGCACAGCACAGCACAGCACAGCACAGCACAGCACAGCACAGCACAGCACAGCACAGCACAGCACAACCTGGCACAGCACAGCACAGCACAGCACAGCACAGCACAGCACAGCACAGCACAGCACAGCACAGCACAGCACAGCACAGCACAGCACAGCACAACTGGCACAGCACAGCACAGCACTGGCACAGCACAGCACAGCACAGCACAGCACAGCACAGCACAGCACAGCACAGCACAGCACAGCACAGCACAGCACAGCACAGCCTGGCACAGCACAGCACAGCACAGCACAGCACAGCACAGCACAGCACAGCACAGCACAGCACAACTGGCTGGCACAGCACAGCACAGCACAGCACAGCACAGCACAGCACAGCACAGCACAGCACAGCACAGCACAGCACAGCACAGCACAGCACAGCACAGCACAGCACAGCACAGCACAGCACAGCACAGCACAGCACAGCACAGCACAGCACAGCACAGCACAGCACAGCACAGCACAGCACAGCACAGCACAGCACAGCACAGCACAGCACAGCACAGCACAGCACAGCACAGCACAGCACAGCACAGCACAGCACAGCACAGCACAGCACAGCACAGCACAGCACAGCACAGCACAGCACAGCACAGCACAGCACAGCACAGCACAGCACAGCACAGCACAGCACAGCACAGCACAGCACAGCACAGCACAGCACAGCACAGCACAGCACAGCACAGCACAGCACAGCACAGCACAGCACAGCACAGCACAGCACAGCACAGCACAGCACAGCACAGCACAGCACAGCACAGCACAGCACAGCACAGCACAGCACAGCACAGCACAGCACAGCACAGCACAGCACAGCACAGCACAGCACAGCACAGCACAGCACAGCACAGCACAGCACAGCACAGCACAGCACAGCACAACAGCACAGCACAGCACAGCACAGCACAGCACAGCACAGCACAGCACAGCACAGCACAGCACAGCACAGCACAGCACAACCTGGCACAGCACAGCACAGCACAGCACAGCACAGCACAGCACAGCACAGCACAGCACAGCACAGCACAGCACAGCACAGCACAGCACAGCACAGCACAGCACAGCACAGCACAGCACAGCACAGCACAGCACAGCACAACCTGGCACAGCACAGCACAGCACAGCACAGCACAGCACTGGCCTGGCCTGGCACAGCACAGCACAGCACAGCACAGCACAGCACAGCACAGCACAGCACAGCACAGCACAGCACAGCACAGCACAGCACAGCACAGCACAGCACAGCACAGCACAGCACAGCACAGCACAGCACAGCACAGCACAGCACAGCACAGCACAGCACAGCACAGCACAGCACAGCACAGCACAGCACAGCACAGCACAGCACAGCACAGCACAGCACAGCACAGCACAGCACAGCACAGCACAGCACAGCACAGCACAGCACAGCACAGCACAGCACAGCACAGCACAGCACAGCACAGCACAGCACAGCACAGCACAGCACAGCACAGCACAGCACAGCACAGCACAGCACAGCACAGCACAGCACAGCACAGCACAGCACAGCACAGCACAGCACAGCACAGCACAGCACAGCACAGCACAGCACAGCACAGCACAGCACAGCACAGCACAGCACAGCACAGCACAGCACAGCACAGCACAGCACAGCACAGCACAGCACAGCACAGCACAGCACAGCACAGCACAGCACAGCACAGCACAGCACAGCACAGCACAGCACAGCACAGCACAGCACAGCACAGCACAGCACAGCACAGCACAGCACAGCACAGCACAGCACAGCACAGCACAGCACAGCACAGCACAGCACAGCACAACACAGCACAGCACAGCACAGCACAGCACAGCACAGCACAGCACAGCACAGCACAGCACAGCACAGCACAGCACAACACAGCACAGCACAGCACAGCACAGCACAGCACAGCCAGCACAGCACAGCACAGCACAGCACAGCACAGCACAGCACAGCACAGCACAGCACAGCACAGCACAGCACAGCACAGCACACAGCACAGCACAGCACAGCACAGCACAGCACAGCACAGCACAGCACAGCACAGCACAGCACAGCACAGCACAGCACAGCCTGGCCTGGCCTGGCCTGGCCTGGCCTGGCCTGGCCTGGCACAGCACAGCACAGCACAGCACAGCACAGCACAGCACAGCACAGCACAGCACAGCACAGCACAGCACAGCACAGCACAGCCTGGCACAGCACAGCACAGCACAGCACAGCACAGCACAGCACAGCACAGCACAGCACAGCACAGCACAGCACAGCACAGCACAGCACAGCACAGCACAGCACAGCACAGCACAGCACAGCACAGCACAGCACAGCACAGCACAGCACAGCACAGCACAGCACAGCACAGCACAGCACAGCACAGCACAGCACAGCACAGCACAGCACAGCACAGCACAGCACAGCACAGCACAGCACAGCACAGCACAGCACAGCACAGCACAGCACAGCACAGCACAGCACAGCACAGCACAGCACAGCACAGCACAGCACAGCACAGCACAGCACAGCACAGCACAGCACAGCACAGCACAGCACAGCACAGCACAGCACAGCACAGCACAGCACAGCACAGCACAGCACAGCACAGCACAGCACAGCACAGCACAGCACAGCACAGCACAGCACAGCACAGCACAGCACAGCACAGCACAGCACAGCACAGCACAGCACAGCACAGCACAGCACAGCACAGCACAGCACAGCACAGCACAGCACAGCACAGCACAGCACAGCACAGCACAGCACAGCACAGCACAGCACAGCACAGCACAGCACAGCACAGCACAGCACAGCACAGCACAGCACAGCACAGCACAGCACAGCACAGCACAGCACAGCACAGCACAGCACAGCACAGCACAGCACAGCACAGCACAGCACAGCACAGCACAGCACAGCACAGCACAGCACAGCACAGCACAGCACAGCACAGCACAGCACAGCACAGCACAGCACAGCACAGCACAGCACAGCACAGCACAGCACAGCACAGCACAGCACAGCACAGCACAGCACAGCACAGCACAGCACAGCACAGCACAGCACAGCACAGCACAGCACAGCACAGCACAGCACAGCACAGCACAGCACAGCACAGCACAGCACAGCACAGCACAGCACAGCACAGCACAGCACAGCACAGCACAGCACAGCACAGCACAGCACAGCACAGCACAGCACAGCACAGCACAGCACAGCACAGCACAGCACAGCACAGCACAGCACAGCACAGCACAGCACAGCACAGCACAGCACAGCACAGCACAGCACAGCACAGCACAGCACAGCACAGCACAGCACAGCACAGCACAGCACAGCACAGCACAGCACAGCACAGCACAGCACAGCACAGCACAGCACAGCACAGCACAGCACAGCACAGCACAGCACAGCACAGCACAGCACAGCACAGCACAGCACAGCACAGCACAGCACAGCACAGCACAGCACAGCACAGCACAGCACAGCACAGCACAGCACAGCACAGCACAGCACAGCACAGCACAGCACAGCACAGCACAGCACAGCACAGCACAGCACAGCACAGCACAGCACAGCACAGCACAGCACAGCACAGCACAGCACAGCACAGCACAGCACAGCACAGCACAGCACAGCACAGCACAGCACAGCACAGCACAGCACAGCACAGCACAGCACAGCACAGCACAGCACAGCACAGCACAGCACAGCACAGCACAGCACAGCACAGCACAGCACAGCACAGCACAGCACAGCACAGCACAGCACAGCACAGCACAGCACAGCACAGCACAGCACAGCACAGCACAGCACAGCACAGCACAGCACAGCACAGCACAGCACAGCACAGCACAGCACAGCACAGCACAGCACAGCACAGCACAGCACAGCACAGCACAGCACAGCACAGCACAGCACAGCACAGCACAGCACAGCACAGCACAGCACAGCACAGCACAGCACAGCACAGCACTGACACAACTGGCCTGGCCTGGCAGCACAGCACAGCACAGCACAGCACAGCACAGCACAGCACAGCACAGCACAGCACAGCACAGCACAGCACAGCACAGCACAGCACAGCACAGCACAGCACAGCACAGCACAGCACAGCACAGCACAGCACAGCACAGCACAGCACAGCACAGCACAGCACAGCACAGCACAGCACAGCACAGCACAGCACAGCACAGCACAGCACAGCACAGCACAGCACAGCACAGCACAGCACAGCACAGCACAGCACAGCACAGCACAGCACAGCACAGCACAGCACAGCACAGCACAGCACAGCACAGCACAGCACAGCACAGCACAGCACAGCACAGCACAGCACAGCACAGCACAGCACAGCACAGCACAGCACAGCACAGCACAGCACAGCACAGCACAGCACAGCACAGCACAGCACAGCACAGCACAGCACAGCACAGCACAGCACAGCACAGCACAGCACAGCACAGCACAGCACAGCACAGCACAGCACAGCACAGCACAGCACAGCACAGCACAGCACAGCACAGCACAGCACAGCACAGCACAGCACAGCACAGCACAGCACAGCACAGCACAGCACAGCACAGCACAGCACAGCACAGCACAGCACAGCACAGCACAGCACAGCACAGCACAGCACAGCACAGCACAACACAGCACAGCACAGCACAGCACAGCACAGCACAGCACAGCACAGCACAGCACAGCACAGCACAGCACAGCACAGCACAGCACAGCACAGCACAGCACAGCACAGCACAGCACAGCACAGCACAGCACAGCACAGCACAGCACAGCACAGCACAGCACAGCACAGCACAGCACAGCACAGCACAGCACAGCACAGCACAGCACAGCACAGCACAGCACAGCACAGCACAGCACAGCACAGCACAGCACAGCACAGCACAGCACAGCACAGCACAGCACAGCACAGCACAGCACAGCACAGCACAGCACAGCACAGCACAGCACAGCACAGCACAGCACAGCACAGCACAGCACAGCACAGCACAGCACAGCACAGCACAGCACAGCACAGCACAGCACTGGCCTGGCACAGCACAGCACAGCACAGCACAGCACAGCACAGCACAGCACAGCACAGCACAGCACAGCACAGCACAGCACAGCACAGCACAGCACAGCACAGCACAGCACAGCACAGCACAGCACAGCACAGCACAGCACAGCACAGCACAGCACAGCACAGCACAGCACAGCACAGCACAGCACAGCACAGCACAGCACAGCACAGCACAGCACAGCACAGCACAGCACAGCACAGCACAGCACAGCACAGCACAGCACAGCACAGCACAGCACAGCACAGCACAGCACAGCACAGCACAGCACAGCACAGCACAGCACAGCACAGCACAGCACAGCACAGCACAGCACAGCACAGCACAGCACAGCACAGCACAGCACAGCACAGCACAGCACAGCACAGCACAGCACAGCACAGCACAGCACAGCACAGCACAGCACAGCACAGCACAGCACAGCACAGCACAGCACAGCACAGCACAGCACAGCACAGCACAGCACAGCACAACTGGCACAGCACAGCACAGCACAGCACAGCACAGCACAGCACAGCACAGCACAGCACAGCACAGCACAGCACAGCACAGCACAGCACAGCACAGCACAGCACAGCACAGCACAGCACAGCACAGCACAGCACAGCACAGCACAGCACAGCACAGCACAGCACAACACAGCACAGCACAGCTGGCACAGCACAGCACAGCACAGCACAGCACAGCACAGCACAGCACAGCACAGCACAGCACAGCACAGCACAGCACAGCACAGCACAGCACAGCACAGCACAGCACAGCACAGCACAGCACAGCACAGCACAGCACAGCACAGCACAGCACAGCACAGCACAGCACAGCACAGCACAGCACAGCACAGCACAGCACAGCACAGCACAGCACAGCACAGCACAGCCTGGCACAGCACTGGCACAGCACAGCACAGCACAGCACAGCACAGCACAGCACAGCACAGCACAGCACAGCACAGCACAGCACAGCACAGCACAGCACAGCACAGCACAGCACAGCACAGCACAGCACAGCACAGCACAGCACAGCACAGCACAGCACAGCACAGCACAGCACAGCACAGCACAGCACAGCACAGCACAGCACAGCACAGCACAGCACAGCACAGCACAGCACAGCACAGCACAGCACAGCACAGCACAGCACAGCACAGCACAGCACAGCACAGCACAGCACAGCACAGCACAGCACAGCACAGCACAGCACAGCACAGCACAGCACAGCACAGCACAGCACAGCACAGCACAGCACAGCACAGCACAGCACAGCACAGCACAGCACAGCACAGCACAGCACAGCACAGCACAGCACAGCACAGCACAGCACAGCACAGCACAGCACAGCACAGCACAGCACAGCACAGCACAGCACAGCACAGCACAGCACAGCACAGCACAGCACAGCACAGCACAGCACAGCACAGCACAGCACAGCACAGCACAGCACAGCACAGCACAGCACAGCACAGCACAGCTGGCACAGCACAGCACAGCACAGCACAGCACAGCACAGCACAGCACAGCACAGCACAGCACAGCACAGCACAGCACAGCACAGCACAGCACAGCACAGCACAGCACAGCACAGCACAGCCTGGCACAGCACAGCACAGCACAGCACAGCACAGCACAGCACAGCACAGCACTGGCACAGCACAGCACAGCACAGCACTGGCCTGGCACAGCACAGCACAGCACAGCACAGCACAGCACAGCACTGGCCTGGCACAGCACAGCACAGCACAGCACAGCACAGCACAGCACAGCACAGCACAGCACAGCACAGCACAGCACAGCACAGCACAGCCTGGCCTGGCACAGCACAGCACAGCACAGCACAGCACAGCACAGCACAGCACAGCACAGCACAGCACAGCACAGCACAGCACAGCACAGCACAGCACAGCACAGCACAGCACAGCACAGCACAGCACAGCACAGCACAGCACAGCACAGCACAGCACAGCACAGCACAGCACAGCACAGCACAGCACAGCACAGCACAGCACAGCACAGCACAGCACAGCACAGCACAGCACAGCACAGCACAGCACAGCACAGCACAGCACAGCACAGCACAGCACAGCACAGCACAGCACAGCACAGCACAGCACAGCACAGCACAGCACAGCACAGCACAGCACAGCACAGCACAGCACAGCACAGCACAGCACAGCACAGCACAGCACAGCACAGCACAGCACAACAGCACAGCACAGCACAGCACAGCACAGCACAGCACAGCACAGCACAGCACAGCACAGCACAGCACAGCACAGCACAGCACAGCACAGCACAGCACAGCACAGCACAGCACAGCACAGCACAGCACAGCACAGCACAGCACAGCACAGCACAGCACAGCACAGCACAGCACAGCACAGCACAGCACAGCACAGCACACTGGCACAGCACAGCACAGCACAGCACAGCACAGCACAGCACAGCACAGCACAGCACAGCACAGCACAGCACAGCACAGCACAGCACAGCACAGCACAGCACAGCACAGCACAGCCTGGCCTGGCACAGCACAGCACAGCACAGCCTGGCCTGGCACAGCACAGCACAGCACAGCACAGCACAGCACAGCACAGCACAGCACAGCACAGCACAGCCTGGCCTGGCACAGCACAGCACAGCACTGGCACTGGCCTGGCACAACTGGCCTGGCACAGCACAGCACAGCACAGCACAGCACAGCACAGCCTGGCACAGCACAGCACAGCACAGCACAACTGGCCTGGCCTGGCACAGCACAGCACAGCACAGCACAGCACAGCACTGGCACAGCACAGCACAGCACAGCACAGCCTGGCCTGGCCTGGCCTGGCACAGCACAGCACAGCACAGCACAGCACAGCACAGCACAGCACAGCA
The DNA here is from genome assembly GCA_036010255.1 of Myotis pilosus. NCBI lineage: Eukaryota > Metazoa > Chordata > Mammalia > Chiroptera > Vespertilionidae > Myotis > Myotis pilosus. Next base: position 16,223 of record JASKON010000002.1, read on the forward strand.
CAGCACAGCACAGCACAGCACAGCACAGCACAGCACAGCACAGCACAGCACAGCACAGCACAGCACAGCACAGCACAGCACAGCACAGCACAGCACAGCACAGCACAGCACAGCACAGCACAGCACAGCACAGCACAGCACAGCACAGCACAGCACAGCACAGCACAGCACAGCACAGCACAGCACAGCACAGCACAGCACAGCACAGCACAGCACAGCACAGCACAGCACAGCACAGCACAGCACAGCACAGCACAGCACAGCACAGCACAGCACAGCACAGCACAGCACAGCACAGCACAGCACAGCACAGCACAGCACAGCACAGCACAGCACAGCACAGCACAGCACAGCACAGCACAGCACAGCACAGCACAGCACAGCACAGCACAGCACAGCACAACGCACAGCACAGCACAGCACAGCACAGCACAGCACAGCACAGCACAGCACAGCACAGCACAGCACAGCACAGCACAGCACAGCACAGCACAGCACAGCACAGCACAGCACAGCACAGCACAGCACAGCACAGCACAGCACAGCACAGCACAGCACAGCACAGCACAGCACAGCACAGCACAGCACAGCACAGCACAGCACAGCACAGCACAGCACAGCACAACTGGCCTGGCCTGGCCTGGCACAGCACAGCACAGCACAGCACAGCACAGCACAGCACAGCACAGCACAGCCTGGCACAGCACAGCACAGCCTGGCCTGGCCTGGCACAGCACAGCACAGCACTGGCACTGGCCTGGCCTGGCCTGGCACAGCACAGCACTGGCCTGGCCTGGCACAGCACAGCACTGGCCTGGCCTGGCACAGCACAGCACAGCACAGCACAGCACAGCCTGGCCTGGCCTGGCCTGGCACAGCACAGCACAGCACAGCACAGCACAGCTGGCCTGGCACAGCACAGCACAGCACAGCACAGCACAGCACAGCACAGCACAGCACAGCACAGCACAGCACAGCACAGCACAGCACTGGCACAGCACAGCACAGCACAGCACAGCACAGCACAGCACAGCACAGCACAGCACAGCACAGCACAGCACAGCACAGCACAGCACAGCACAGCACAGCACAGCACAGCACAGCACAGCACAGCACAGCACAGCACAGCACAGCACAGCACAGCACAGCACAGCACAGCACAGCACAGCACAGCACAGCACAGCACAGCACAGCACAGCACAGCACAGCACAGCACAGCACAGCACAGCACAGCACAGCACAGCACAGCACAGCACAGCACAACGCACAGCACAGCACAGCACAGCACAGCACTGGCACAGCACAGCACAGCACAGCACAGCACAGCACAGCACAGCACAGCACAGCACAGCACAGCACAGCACAGCACAGCACAGCACAGCACAGCACAGCACAGCACAGCACACAGCACAACACTGGCACAGCACAGCACAGCACAGCACAGCACAAGCACAGCACAACTGGCCTGGCACTGGCCAACAACTGGCCTGGCACAGCACAGCACAGCACAACACACAGCACAGCACAGCACAGCACAAGCACAGCACAACACAGCACTGGCCTGGCACAGCACACCTGGCACTGGCTGGCCTGGCCTGGCCTGGCACAGCACAGCACAACACAACCTGGCACAACTGGCACTGGCCTGCACAACACAACACAACTGGCCACAACACTGGCCTGGCCTAGCACAACACTGGCCTGCCCCGCCCCAGCCCCACCCCACCCCTAACCCCAACCCTACCCCAACCTCCCTAATTCCTACCCGCACACTCACCAGCTTCCACACCCCCAACCGCACCCCCACTAGCACCCCCTGACCTTGTTACCGACCCTAATCAACTGCCAACCAACAAGTTCACCCAGTGACTTACTACCTGGCAACCAGTAACTTGGCAACTCTTAACCAGTCTCTTGGCAACCAGGTAACAGTAACGGGTTACTGGTAACCGCATCACTGTTAACCAGTAACCAGTAACTGGTATCCAGTACCTGTTAACCAGTAACCCGTAAAAGGTAACCGCTATCTGGTAACCACTAACCTAGTAACCAGTAACCTGGTAACTAGGTACCTCTAACTTGTAACCAGTAACCTGGTAACTCTTAACTGTTAACTGGTAACCTCGTAACAACTAGTAATCAGGAAGTTGTAACCTGGTCACTATTAACCAGTAAGTGGCAACCAGTAAGTGGCAGTCGTTACCGGATAGCAGCATCCAGCAAGTGGTAACCCTTAACCGTTGACCAGTGACCTGACAACCAGTAACCTATAACCGTGTAATGGGTAACCTGGTAACCTGTAACTTGCTAACTAGTAACCTGTTAGTGGTAATCTGGTCACCTCACAACATGTAACCTGGTAACCTGAAACTTGGTAACTACTAACCTGGTAAGTTGCCACCAGTAACCTGGTAACTGGTAACTGGTAACCTGGTGCTTGGTAACCAAGTATCAGTAACCTGGTGACCAGTAACCGGTTACCAGTCACCACTAACCAGCAACCAATAACTGGTAACCAGAAACCAGTAACCAGCAACCTGGTAACCAGTCATCTGTTAACCAGTAGCCTGTTAGCTGGTTAACTGGTAACTGGTAACCATTAACCTGCAGCTGGTAACCGATAACTGGCAATTTGTAAGCAGGTGCAGGTCTCCAGGTTGAAATGGAACTGTCCTGCACTACCCGGAAAATGAAAACCTAGAACAATGAAGCTGTTACCTACCTACCTACATACCTATGTACCAACCCTCCCTCCCTCCCTCCCTCCCTCCCTCCCTCCCTCCCTTGCTCCCCCCCCCTCATGCTATGCCTCTGCAACACCCTTCTAACCTGCAGTAGTGATTGAAAGTGTTAGCCGGAAAGAAACAGTGACAAGCAATGCAAAGCAAGCAACACTTGGGAGCAGGACCCCTTGTCCGGGATTCAGGAATTGCGGAGCACACAGGCGAGGACAGCAAAGTGAAGCAAGGCAACTGCACCGCACAGCGTCAAAGGCCCCTTCTGCAGAGACAGCAGTCTGGAAAGTCCTGCCCAGAAACACCATCACACGGCAAATGTGTCAAAGCACCGCGAACACCACTCCGTAGAAAGCAGTCAGGAACTGCACGCAAGGCAACACAGATAAGTAAGGAAACCCCTGATCAGGAGGAAGCGGCCAAACAAGCCCGGGAAATGCATCGGTGCAAACGAATTGGGGAAGACAACCTGCGTGGCATGACAGCACCACAGTGAAAGGGCACACATACTCCTGACAGCCATCAAAGGACAGGCACCGCTGATGTCACCACCACACACACAGCCACAACGGAAAGAGCACAGAGGCAGCACAACCCAGCACTTCTGCCAAAGGGAACCAGAGCACACACTTGCACACATGTCACTCACCATCCGCAGACTGCAGACAGCACTGCATAGCCGTTCCCACAGGCCCTGGATGCTTGCAACGGCAGAGAAGAGAAATGCAACGTTCTGCAGCAAGGAATGACAACACAAGCAGTGCCAGGAAATGCAGAGAAAGGGCTCTTGTAGGACCGGAAGTCCCCTTCGAAAAGGCGGTGCAGGAGTCATAAGTACCCCAGGCATCAAAGGAAAGATGATGGGGACACCTGCTCCTGGCACACAGGGAAGGCCTTGGAGGAACTCCTTACCCTATGAAATGAACAGGGAAAAGCCTGGCAGGAGCCACCACAAGAAGCAAGGGATTTTGACAGACACCAACGGCACAGACAAATCCAGCATCGGACAGAAAATAAAGCAATGCCAAGCAGAAGGCAACAGGAACGCACAGCCTCTCAGTTGCCGGGCACAAGAGGAGATCCAGTCATGCCCTCCCCCTACATTCCAAGCACCAGTAGCCCTGTGACTCTGCACAGGAACGTAACCGGGAAACAGCATCTTTCTTTGCAGGACTCAGACAGAGGGACCTGGTTGGGCACAGAGCAGACACAGCTGACACAGAAAGTCACGCCCTACAAGCAAAGACACCCTTCAGTCAACACTGCATGTGCAGGACGGACCGGATGGACAAGCAACCGTGCACAAACAGCAGGAGAAGCACACACAACGCGGTGAATGACGGCATGCTGGGACCAAGGTAAGAAGGCAGCAGAGGCCATGCTCTAGAAAGTGCAGCAGGGAACGCGCACACACAGAAGACTCACCCACCTCAGCAGGCAACCACGGGAACAGCACTCTCAAAGAAAATACTCAGAACTGCAGCTCACTCTTACACAAAAAACTGTCATCAAGTGCATGCTCACTTCCAAGTGCTGCAGCACACTGCAGGCACAGCACAGGCGGCTGGGGCCAGGGAGTCTTTGGCACCACATAGAGATCTGTCCATGGAAAAGGAAACAGCTCTGTGCGATCACGGAAAGCAGCAGGCAACCGTCGCATAAGGGTTGGAGAAAATGTTTGGGTGGTGCCCATGACATGGGAGCCTGACACAGAAAGCACAGAGGGGGAATGGAACCGTCTGGCATGGCTCCGCTGCTGCCATGAGCTGTGCTTGGCAGCCTGGGGAACTCCCAGTAATGGGCAACACACCCATATTGCAGGCACCATCAGCTCAAACCATCAGTCACAATGCACAGTCAACTGTGCAGACATAAGACAAGAAGGAACACCACACAGGTCTCCACAGCAAGCAATAATAAAGCCAGCTTTGGCTTAGCTTAGGCAGCAGTACTCTTGTGCTCGCTGTCAGAAAGCAATCACACCATCACAGGAGAACAGCACTGACAACCACGAATGCAGACTCCAAACCCACCCTGCAGCCTGGAGGCCATGGTGCATTGCCATAGCAAGAGCACCCTGTGCCATGCCTCACCACACAGTGGTCAGGAAAGGAGAGGAGCCAGCACAGGAACAAACACAGCGGAAGCCACCCCAGAGGGAGCACATTTGCCAAGGCGTTGGCACACATTGGTGACGTGCATCAGCAAAGATGGCCAAGCCCAGAGTCAGCAGAGGCTGACCTGAAATCTCATTTCCATGAAAGACAGTGGCAACACATTTGAGCTGAAACAGAGACACCTCCCATGACATGGCATTAATCAGGATATCACTTCTTGCCCTTGAGAAGTCACACCCGTCAAAGCCAAGGAGCACATGCAGGAATCTGCCAGGCAACACGACACACCGCACCCAGGAAATCACCGTACAACCCTGGGGGAATCACGTGACACACACAGCCAGAAGCACCCGAGGGGAGGCAGGCCTGCAGGGCTGGACTTGGAAACAGTTGTGCCGTCACCCAGGTGTGTTTGTAGGGTGAAAATTCAAGCAGCAACCTGCCCTTGCCACACAGAAGTACTGACTGATGAGCCCAAATGCCAACGGATGCACTCTTCCTTCCTGCGGCCCTTCTTTACCCTGTGGCACAAGGGAAGAACCGACCCTCAGAACAGCAGAAGCACCCCAAAATAGCCAGTCGAGGGATGCAGGGACTCACAGAGCTTCTTCTTGGACATCTGGGCCATGATCAAGGTGGGAGGAGGGAGTGGCCAGCCTGGCAAGCACACAGTCACAGGAGGGAGGAGGCAGGCCCATCCCTCACGGAATGCATAGAGGGCCAGCTTGCTGTCTGTGGCCTGCCAATTGGGAATCCTATTGGGCCTCATGTCTGTGAACACCTTCAGCACTCAATGGCTGGAATAGGAATGCCAATGCGTTTTCTGCAGCACTGGCAGAAATCATAGGGAAAAGGCCTCTGGGCATGAGCAACTTAATGTCCCAGCGGAAAGCACCAGTCTGAAATTGGGAACCCCCAGTCTGCAGACTCCCCAAAAGCAGGGACGTCTGCAGAAGCATTGGGAAAGACCAACCGGTCAGGGTACAGGAACATACCATGACATGCAGCCATGCCTTGGATAGCACGCATACCTTGCTGAGAGAAACAGTGACTTTGCATGCTGGACTGGGTGGGACACTGCTTGCTTGCGGAGGGGATCGTAGGCAATGCTTCAGCATTCCACCACATGGCAAGAAAATGACCATGGCACCAAGGAGCTGAAGGCAGTACAGTGTCTGGGAACGTACAGGCAACTTGCATCTGGCATCAAGGTTGGGATGAACAGGTTCTGCTTGCACTGGATGGATGCAAAGAGTAGGAGACGGCATAGCTGATGACAGCTTTCATCCTGGAATGGATGACCAGAGTACACCCTGCAAGAAGCCTTGTACTGGAACAATCAGCTCCGCTTCCCTTGGAAACAGTGCTGTCATGGGTAGCACACCAAATGCAATGGAAAACCCAAGTTTCCAGTGCAAAGACTGAGCACAACCAAAGAATAAGTCAGCAATCCTTAACCATGCTCCATGGAGGCTCTCACAAGCACTGGAATGATGGCACGCATATGGGAAATCCCAGGTATTTGCCCATCATGGTCAGCACACTAACTATGGAGTGCTTTGGCTGTACCCAGTCGGGAACATCACAGTGACTCAGCAGGCAGTGTGAGAAAGGGAAAATTTCCCAGGGAATGGATCCACGGCACTACTCCCTCAGGAATGGCACACCTTGAAATAAAGTGCACACCGTGCACGGCCACCATTCCCTTGGGAATTGTCAATGGTACATGGGCTCTCTTCGATGGCCTCGGATTACTTTTCAATGGATTAGGAGGCACCGCCACCAAACTGGAGGCAGTCACAGCGCCTGAAGAAGTGAAAGCTGTCATGATTCCAAGACATGGCTTGCCCCCATAAAACACTAGACTCCCATTCGAATGGGAGCAGGGACAGTCTGCAGCAATGCCATGATTTGTGAGGACCTTGAGGAAAGCACCAGGACCGAACTCTAGAAGAGCATGCACCTTCCAAACGGAACCCACCTCACTTGCACACAGGGTGAGCTGCAAGCTCGCTCGTCTCGAGTCTCAACAACATGTGACATCCAATTCACAACTGTAAGCACAGCATCACAAGTGAAATGAGGCAAGCACTCTGAAAGTGCAGTCAATGCTCCTGTGAAGTACAGGGAGACAGCACCATCAGGGGAAGCACTGCAGCACCCATGGGCAGCAGCACTGCTGTGCAGAGACAGCACTTCCTTGGCAGGTCCTCTGCCGTGGCTCCACTGTTGTGATGCCAGGCCTCTAGCCTTGCGACAGTGTCTTGGCACTGTGTGCTTTCTCAGCAGGCTCACATATTCCTTTCATGCACACGGCCGTGATCACGCTGTATCCGCCATGGTGCTGTCATGGAAAGGGGAAGCATGCACACATCCCTGGTAAGGAATTGCAGCCCAACGCACACAAACGTCATGCACAAGGCCAACAGTCGACCACACAGGACAACCGAGCACAGTGGGATCAGGGGGAAACCCCCACAAGGGGAACAGGAGGGGAAATTGTGGGCTCTGGAAGCTGCCACACACAGGTAGCAGGACATGTCATGGAACAGGAGGTAACTTCATGGCACAGGAAATACACACCTAACCAGGAGCACAAACAAGCATGTGGGGAAGACCCAGTCTGTGCTCTGCTGCACATTCTCACAGCAACGTCAACAGAATGGTGACTGGCATTCGAGGAGCGCAGGGCACGGAACATGCACCGACAGACCTCCTAAGCACTGCAACGGCCTGAGAGGAACCTCACCGTAAGTTCTGTACATGTCAACACTGAAATGCACTCTTTTGCACCATCAGTGCTGCTGAACTCATCATACCAGGAACATGAAGGCACGACACACACAGGATCATGGCAGAAAAACAAGCGACGGCCAGCAGACACTCACAGCGAGAACGCCCAGCACAAATCTGCCAGTACTGGAAAGCTGACAGCATGTGTAAAGGCTTAGGAGCACATGCAAGGGCCAGCACCGAACCAACCAGAAAACAGCGCCAACCACAGCAGCACATGGAACCAGCAGGAAGGCAGCAGCCCAAGCAGAAAATGCCGCATGACTGCACAGCACCACACAGGACAGAGCGCACAGACTGCACACCAGTTGCAGCACTTACCTGTCCTGGCAGGAAGCCAGAAATCATTCGCTGCAATGGATGACAGACGTCGCCATTTCCCAGGAAACAGTGCCACAGAGCTTCCATCACACATCCCTGCAGAACATTGGACAGTCAGTGAGTGATGGAACTGTGCCATGAAGGGATTCCCCGCAACACACCTCATACCCACCACGGAAGAAATCGACAAACGGCATGGAACCACATAGCGCCCTAACGCAACAACACATGGGCAGGGAAGAAGTGATAGGAATCCCACATCAGGGAAGACAACAAGAGGAAGAGCCACAACCTCAGGCCACAGTCAAGTGGCACAAACACACAAACAGCAATCCCCACACACGGACAGCACAGCAGCTGCACTGCAGTGACAGAAGGAAGGCCCATATTTCAACATCATACTCCAAACGGCCAGAAGACCATGAACAGGACTGGCAAGGTCTTTAGGCAGGCAGCCACAGCAAGGCTCAGAGGATGCTCCGCCCTCAACAGCACATCTCAGTTACTGGGACCGACACCAAGAGGCAGACCCACAGTGAGAGGTCACGCGTCCATAGGTGCTTGGCACACAATGGAAGACACTGGCAAGAGCAGAACAACCGAACGCATGTTCTGCACCCATGTCTCCGAGGGCCTCCCCACCTCTGTCTCTGTCTCTCTGTGTCTCTCTGTGTCTCTCTCTCTCTCTCTCTCTCTCTCTCTCTCTCTCCTTCCCCCCCACTCCAACCATAACCCTGGCCCCCCCACCTCCAAAAGTCCAAACCTCCATTCCCCCCCCCAAACCGACACTCTGACACACATCAAGCACCGTCAGGACACGAGAAAAGTGAGCGCAGAAGACACGGGAAAAAGACAGACATCAACGACAGGAAGAGGCATGAAAATCCGTGTATCAGATGTGGACATCCAAGCACAGAAGCATCATCAGGGAACAGCTGCCAGCAGCGCTGAAGCCAGCAACAGACAGCGAACAACGGCCTGAGGACAAGACGGGAAACAGAGCAGTGAAAAGGAAGCAATCCTTGCAGCAGCAGGCACCACGCAGACACAACCGCACCTCAGAGAAGACACTGAAAGCAACAGCCAGCAGCTGCCAGGAAGGCTCCACGGTGCACACACTCATTCGGCCAACACGCGGCGAGGGCAGGCTGCGCCCAGCAAGCCTTACTGGAAGGCAATAAAGCAAAGCCCGGGAGGGAACACACAGGAGGGGACAGCAGGGAAGCACACGCACTCAAATACGAACGGGCTCTCCACGGGAGCCGCCAGACTTACAAAGGTGCCCGCAAAGGAAACCCATGGCAGGACGTGATCGCAGGACACACTGAAGCTCACATCAGGACAAGAACTCAGAAGACATATCAGGAAACCGGAAACAGCACTGTGAGAAGCCGCTCCTGAAATGTGAAATGTGCTGCAGTCCCGGAAGTGGCCACGAGGTGGCGGCAAAGGATCACGAATAAAGTGGCTTGGCCACAGCGCACAGAGAAGCGATTGTCAATCCTCCTCCTCCGGCCTGGAAGGGCAGACACTGCCAACCTGGAGCTGCCAGCATGGAAGAGAGGCTGAATGGAACTGACTGACAGTCCGGGGGGAGCAGCATGGAAAGCCGCAGGGTCAATCAGAAAGCACTAACCCAACCTGACAGCTGAAGAATTTCCTAGCACAGCACTGCAGCGCAGGAAAACATGCAACCGGTAACCCGACAGCCCAGGAATGGCAAGGCTCCGTGTGCCCAGGCACCAACCCAGAAAGGAAACCTCAAAGCAGACCACGGGAAACGGCTGCACACGCAGGAATGGCAGGAAAGAATCACCGCATCACTGTCACGGACTGACCGTGTGGAGCGACACATGGATGCCTCCGAGCACACACACACGCGTGAAAACTGTAGAGGACCAAGGCCTCCTTGCTTAGGGAAAGCACCGCCGTGGAAACACAGACACAGAGATGTTCCATGCAGCTCGCAGAAAGCAGCACTGCAGCACACAATGGCAACAATACAGGTGCCCAGCACTCATTTGCCTCCTTTAATGGAGAGTCAGTGCCAGGAATGAGGCTGGAAGGAGAAGCACACACATGGAGCAGGACAACAATCTAGCAGAACAAACACGACAAAGAAAGGACGACCACCCAGAGGCAGCACTGAGAACAGCAGCCCTTTTCCACGGCACAGGAAGCCGTCACCTTGTGCACCGAGGCCAGGAAACCTGCACCATTTCCACAATCACAGGTGGCCAGCGACATCACAACGCACACCCCCTGGAAGCACAATCCCCAAACGGCTGTGATGGGGCACCTCAGGGAAAATGCAGCACAGACTGCATGTGACTAAGTTTACGAACCCAAAGACGAAAGCACAGTTGTGGGGTCCAGGGGAAACTGCGAAGGGAATCGGCAGGTGCTGTGGAGGAGAACACGAGTCACGGAAGAGCTTCCGGTGCTCAGGCACCAAACATGCTAAACACAGCAGAGCTCCGATACCCACAGCACACCTTGCAGAGCAGGAAACAGGAACGTACCGGACGCTCACATCACCGGACCTGCTTGCATACAGGCAGGCAGGCAGGCATGCAAACACACAAACAGGAAGGAAGGAAGGAAGGAAAGAAGGAAGGAAGGAAGGAAGGAAGGAAGGAGGAGGGAGGGAGGGAGGGAGGGAGGGAGGAGGAGGGAGGGAGGGAGGGAGGGAGGAAGGAAGGAAGGAAGGAAGGAAAGTAGCTCATGGGCAGCCTTCAAACTGCTATCGACACATCAGTGCAGTAAGAAACGGTACCGGAACAGCACCATCTCCCCCCGCCGCTGCAACACTGCGCCATCCCACGGACGGCCACCAGAGGGCAGCAGAGAAACAGACGCGACACTCAGAGCCGCGGAGGCGCAGCAGCGCCGAGACATCGTGAGCGGCCCTCAGACCGCGCTCAGCAGACGCCGACAGCCTCAAGCCACAAGCGTGCAGCGGCCGGATAGTGGCAGAAGAGTCACAGCCGGCATCCCACAGCAGCACGGAAACATGCAGGACAGACCATGGACCAGCAGTAACACCCGGAATCGCGCGGAGGCCCTGCCAGGAAATGCCGACACAGCGGAACGGGCAGGCCGCTCTGGGAAGCATGCCGCCAACAGAGGGGCACACGCGCTCGAGGCCGCCGAGGACACCGCACAGGCAGCAACCGCACGCAGACCATCACTCGGAAAATGACCAGGAAGGAACGGCCACAGAGGACCACGCACCAGTGCCAGTGGCCGCCCTCGCTGGGATGACATGTGCATGTCATCAGTGACAACGGGCGGAAAGCATGGGAACGGGCAGCGGCATCCCAGGTTCTGGAAAGCACCGCTCTCAGACTTCCAACGCAGGGACCTTTGCCCACCGCTCTTGCAGACCAGGAGTGAACCAGGAAATGTCCAAGTGACAGGTGCCGAGATCCTCTGTGGCCCCTTCACAGCACTGACTGCATCAGGGAGAAGCATGCACACAGGGCGTGTGGCAAAGATGGATCTGCAACCTGGGGAGCACCACGAGAGAACCGGGGAAGAACGGGAAAACAGGAAAGTGGGACAGGGCAGAGCACGGCACACAGCACAGTGCATGGCCCCTAATGGGACCTGACAATGTGAAGGCAGAGCAATGCCCCGAATGCTCACTGTGCACAGGGACTGGGGTTACTGGGGAAGAAGTCCGGATCCTCACGGAAGGCACGCAGTCACTGGGACTTCGCACCAAATTAGCAACACCGAGACAGCCGTCATGGCTCCCTGTGCAATCCCACCACAGGGAAGCTGTGCACCTGCACGCCAGGTGACTGTGGCCGGCAAACAGCAAGGAAGAAAGAAGCCAACTCACTCTTCTCCGCCTTCAGTCTTGCATGAGGCCCAGAAAACCAGGGGGCATGCAGACAAGCCGGGAAAGCCCCAAAAAGGGGAGCAACGCGGAAAGATTGCTGTCCGCACAGAGCACCATCGGGCACAGACACACAATGTAACCAACGGAATTCATGAGCACATGCCAGGAAAAGGAAATGACTGACCGGCCAGAAGAGAGCCCCACCGGGGGGAGGGAGCAAAGCACCTCTGAGAGTCCCTTCTCTTCGGCGGGAGGACTGGGAACGCGGGACAATGAGCTGCACGCTGCGCACCCACTGGCAGGGTACTCGCACCACAAAGGGAAGCAAACCCACACCTGCCTGAACTGCGATGGAGCCACGGGGCAACGGGCCCACCTAGCACCTCAGCGCCCGCACTCGCCGCTCCTCCTCCCTCCCGCTCTGCCCCGCTCACCTCCAGCCTCCCGCCCGCAGCCGCTCCAGGGCGCAGCCGCTCCAGGGCGGCCCGCCGCGCGCTCGCCTCAGCATGCAACACAAGCCCGGGGCCCTTTCTCGGAGCCTCTGAAGCAGAAAGCAAAGGACGCGCCAAGCGGGTGACAGGACAACGCTCACACCTTCCTTCCCCTGAAGCAACCCACTGTGCGCTGCACCGGGAACAGCTCCCTCTCCTCAGGGCGGGGACTGGATCCCCCGCCTCAGACACCAACCTCTTCCCTGACAGGACCCGCTGTCTCTGGGCAGGAGGCACGGCAGAGCCGTAAAGTATCGGTCGGTCGGGGCGTCCCCACTTCCGGCGCCTCGACAGCCAGAAAAGGCGTCTGGGGCGCTCGGTCTTTGTCATGGAGATGAAGCTCACCCACAGGCAAGAGCTCCCGCCAGCAGGCAGCCCCCCCCCGCCCCCCCCCCCCCCCCCCCCGTCCTGGCGGGAAAAGCTGAGTTGCTGCCCACGCCCCTCAGCGAACAGCCAATCAGTAACAAAGAGAACCAGTGATGCAGCTTCCTTCTGAGGGCACCTCTAAACGCAGGATGCGCCCTCCTCACCCTATCTCCACACCATGGCCGCATTCCTCTCTGGCCACGGCCCGCTCAGTTGCCCACAGAGCAGACCACACACAGTCACGACATAGACGCCGGCAACCACCGCACGTCCACGACGGTTGCCATCATCACGGGAAAACTCCAAGGTGAAGGAAGCAACGTGAGCACCGCAAGTCGATCCTGGGACTCACCAAGGGACCCCTTGACCCCGCCAACTATGGCCGCTTCCGGCAAACCTGGGTAAGTCTTTCCTTGCATGCAACGGGGACCCTCAGCTGCTTTTGCAGAGCATCTCACTCAACTCAACCTGCACCCCTTAAAGGGTCGGAGGGGGGGGGGTTCCGATAACCTAACGAAATAACGGCAGGAACATCAATGGAGAACTGCAGGGGGAGGACGGGCAGCCTCGGCTACTTGTGGAAACCGATGCGTGGGAGTCTGAGCAGAAACCCTGGGCCACACCAATGAGAGCTGGAGGACCAGACCCAGGAAGGTAAACGCCCCCCCCCCCGCCCCCATCCTGGATGCAGAGCTCCGCAGTGTTCCTGAGAACACAGGACCCTGTTCCGGAGGGGGCGGGGGTGGGGGTCATAAGTCATGGATACAGAGACGAACTCGTCGGGAAATGCCACAGACAGTGCATGTGAGGGAGTGGAATCCTGCCAGGCCTCAAGAAGCAGCACCCAAAGCACTCTTCAAAATGGCACCCACAAGGCTGCTGGACGGCCTACCTCCCAGCACTTACAACCTGCACCCCGTCAATGGGGAGCCCTTGTGCGTTGGAACTTCAGAGACCCCTTTGGAGGACCAGGGAAACCTTACCTAGCACCACAAGTGGAGGAGGTAACCCTGGGAAACACGTAAGTGAGTAAGAAGCCCCAAGTGCCCCCTGTGCATGCTGCCTGAGAGATGCCTCCTGATGAATTCCACTGCACCCACCCGTTTGTATGCAGGCTGTGCACCTGCTGCCCTAGCACTCGCGGGAGATGCAGTGATAAACATGTGTGACAGTCCTGACATGTTCCTCCGAAATCCCAGCAGCTGCTTTGGGGGAACAGCCACTGTGAGGTGGAGGAACCCAGTAAGGGAACACATCCTGGAACCAGCAGCAGAGATCAGCACATCCAGTGCAGACCTACCTGAGTTCCTGCTGAAACCTGTTGGGCTTGCAGGAATCTGCAGACACAACACGCAGAAACCATGCACGCCGCATTGGACACATGCAGGAGTGGGGACACCAGGTGGCAGGTAAGACAAGAAAATGCCTGCACACTACAGAGACCCTGCCGTAATCCAGAATCACAGTGACGGTGACGGAAACTGTAGACAGGCAATCTGCAGAGATAACCTGACCGACTGTGCTTCACAGGTGGGCCAGCTCCCAAGGACGACAGCGGACTGAGCTGAGGGGGAAGTCGCGATGGCTTCTTTGGGAATGGAACGTGGTGACAGGGATGGCATGCAATTGCTGGGCTCACATCCCTGCGCTGCTGGGCAATGAGGTGAGTGCCCGTGCCTGAGCACACAGGGAACCACTGGCTGGCCCTCACAGCTGAGTGGGTGGGGGTAGTACTGCAGCAACAGAGCGGGAGCCACCATTGAGGACAGACGAGGGGCAGACAAACATGCTGGGGTATTGGGGGAGGAGAGAGGCTGCAACTTTCCGTGGCAGCATGAGGCAGAAAGGCACAGGGAGGAGGCAGGTAGAAGAAGGTGTGACAGGAGGAAGAAGAACCAGCATCGCTGGGGTCACAGCGGAAGGATAAATGCTCCTCGAAAAGTCCGTGGGTTTTACAGGAGCTGACAGAGACACTGACAGGCGGTGGCAGAGCTTCACACTTGCAGTGCTCACACAGGATTGTGGAGGACGGCGAAAAATGAACAGCAGCTCCTGGAAGGACGGGCAGAGCAGGAAGGAGGACAGACAGAGAGGTGAGTGGTGGGAGTTGACTCCAGAGAGATGGAGGGCTGACCTGCACAGCTCCAGGGAGATAGGAGGGCTGATAGGTGGCTTTTGGGAAGACACTAGCTGGAGCTAGAAAAGGAAACATGGAGAGGCTTGTCACAGACTGCTGTGGGGAGGCCAGGACTGGCCGCCTATCAGAAAGGTGCGGGACACAAAGATTGCATCGGGCTCATGAGTGCAGAGCTGCTGACCAAGGCCCATCCCTTTCCACCACACAGGGAACAAGACTCAAGGGAGCATGATGATGCAGCTGAAGCCAAGCAAATGGAAAACACGGTGGTGAGAGGCACCTTCCTGGAATAGGCCACCCTGAAGCACAACTGGTCACCATCACCCACAGCCATGGTCATCAAGAGGCACAGGGACAGCTCACCCTCCACGAGCCAACCCAGGAAGCACTTGCCTGAGCTGCAGCCTCCATTCCCAAGAACCTCCACTGGACACGCTGAACTCCAAGCACCCCAAGACTGTGCCCTGCCACCCACGGCCTGACCTCGCAGCAAGCCCTTGCCCTCCATGCACCTCCCATGAACCCCTCACCCCAGCTGGCACCACACTCACTTGCTTGCCGGTCTCTGTCCCTGCCCTTATCCCTATGCCCACAACCCTTTTGACTGTGGCTCAGTGACTCCAACAAACATTGGGGACGAGATGCTGTGTGGGGGTGGGCACAGGGGAAAAGGTGAACTAGCAACACATGCAACACACCAGCAGACACAGTAGATGTGGAGGAGATGCAGGCAGGGTGATGGGGAGAGACCTCCAGGGGACATCAACCCAGGCTCCGGGGTGAGGCATACACCAGCACATTCCTCCCTCCCTCAAAGTGCGATGGGGACGTGGCAATCATGGAGGTGGAGACCACAGAGCAGCACTGGGCTGAGGGAAAACCTTGCAGAAACACCCTTGGGGGACAAGGACACCAACACTTGACCGCAGCACAATGCAGTGGTGGAATGAACCACACGATGGGCAGTGGGGAGGGCATGCTTGTCCACACACGCGGTGACGCAGGAAGGTCCAACAACATCCAACAACTAATGAGACACCCACGAGGGGGGAAGTGGGGACTGTGAGAAAAGGCACTCGTGCATTGGGGTCAGAAGTCTTCATCATGCTTTTTGCACACGCTGCTCTCCCTCATGGGGCACACTCACTCTGCAGCCAGTAGACATTGGCTCAACCTCACAGGTTGAGATCACATGACAGGAAGAAGAGGGGTGGGAGCACAAAGAACTAGACTCGTGGTCAGCGTGAACACAATGACTCCATTTGTTTAGGAAGTGTGCCAGGCTCCAAGCAAACCCATGGGAGTACACAGGGGAAACTGGCATCAGTAATAAGGGAGGCACTGCGTTGGAGAAGTGGACGACAAGCCGCAGATGAGGGCACATTCTCAGGGGAAATTACTCTGGTGGGCAGAAAACCATGGGAACACTTAGGGGGGGGTGGCTACAGACAGGGCGCTGGGGAATGACTCCCCGAGAGAATCCCATGCCCTTCGGTGACACATGCACCTGCATCATGGAAAACCGCTGCAGGGGGGGGGGGGGCGGGTGTTGGGGAGTAACACTCCTGTACACAGGGCAGCGCTGGGATCATGAAAAGCTGCCATGCTGTTCGGGGTGGGCGGCGGGGGGGGGGGGGGGGCGCGCACAGGCTGCACACGAGGGGAGACTTCATGGCTGCCCAAGCACGGGCTGACAGGTGAGGGCCCTCCGACCCACAGGAATGATTCAGACGCGCACACGGGTGACAACAGGTGGCGGAAACTGGCTCTTTCACTGCAGGAGCACCATGCTGCCCATGGACCCTCTGCTGTGCCAGGAAAAGGGCGCTCTCCCCTTCCCACATCGAGGCCACGTCCTGGGAAGAACTTCCTACGAGCACAGGAAACAAACGCAGTCCGGTCTGCAAAAACTGAGTTTACTTCAGATCAAAGGAAACCCGGAAAGGCACCGTGTGGGGCCAGCACCTCAGAATGGGGGGCGGTCACGATTAACCATCATTGGGCCAGAACAGAGGCTGCACGGGTGGGAGCCATCGGACCTAATTTTCGGGGGTGAAGTGCATTGAGCCCCATCGGCAGCACTACGGCCGGCCATGACCATTACAGACCAGAGCCGCACAATCTTCGTGTTTTGTTTTTTTTTTCACCCTTCGCTGACGCGGAGCAGAGTCACGGCTTTTTGGGCCCATGTGGTGGACACACGGGGGGGGGGGAGTCTCAGCGAACAATCGCTCCAGCGGCGGGGCCATGGAAAACCAGAGTCTGATGGACCCGGGAGCGCCAAAGCCCAATCTCATGATGGGGGGGAGGGGGGAACCCAGGTTGGGGCGGGGGGATCACTGCCAAATTCCAGAAACTTCCGTGCCCCGTCTGCGAGACAGGGGCGGGAGGCAGGGGGGCGCTGCTGTGTTTGTGTCCCCAGAACACCTACTGGTGAGGGAAGCACAAGAGCTGCTGGCCAGTCAGTGCCGAACTTTTTGGGGGGCCGGTGGCAAGGAGCGGGGAGGAGGGGTGTGTTAGGAAGGCTGCCACCAAGCCGGCGGTCGGCATTACGCGGAACCACAGGCTGACTCGCTACCCGGCCCTACCCACGCTACCCACTCTGCTTCACACCACCCATCAACAGGGAGACCCGGAGGGGGTGGGGCAGCGCGGTGCAAAGGGCCTGGGAGCCATGAAACAGCCGAAAGGACTCCAGTGCTCACAGGACTGAGGCATCAGACACCCTGCAGCTGTGATGGACACAACCGGTCTTTTCTTTGAAAGGGGGGGGGATACGAAACGGGGTGTCGAGGGACTCCTGAGCCTGACTCAAAAAACATGATCCTGCACACTCCGGCAACCTTTCCCTGCAGCTGACTGGGTGGGGCACCCCCTACACCTGCGTGCCCAGCCAGACACCCACTTAAATCGCAGCAGCGACAAAGCATGTAGGGGTAAGGGGGGCTGAGCTGGGACACGCGGCTACAAATTCACTCAGGAAACACTTTCTAAACATACACGGTGACAGTGGGGCTGCAGCAGCGAGGGGAGGAAGCTGTTGGACTGGTTGCAGAACAAAACTCAGAAATCCACAGAAAGCAACCAGGAGACAAATTAACCCTTCGGTGGCAGTAGGTCAGGTCGGACTGCATACGGACAACGGGTATTGCCAGCTGTTCAAAGGCTCTCACATACATGAAAGCTACATATTCTTAAATGGACTCATCAAACCATAAAAAGCATGGTGCCCAGGAGCATACTCCACCACGTATGTTAACATGGATGGCAGCTTCGGTGAACAGCGGGGTACAGTGACTGGGCAGTCATTGAATTCTCAGGCGTTCAGCAACTGCTGAACACAAGTGGACATTCTGCTGGCCCACCCTTAAAAGTGAAAGCGTGGAGGGATAGATAATTGCTTTTTCAAAACCACACACAGTGGACTGGACACTACACCTGGACCGAAGTCAGTGAGATGACACTGGGGCACCTAGGGGAATACTAAACACACAACTTCATTGGGGGGCTTCCCAGAGTTTTCTGGAATTGGAAAAAAAGCAGGGGGTTGCAACACAACAGAGCAGCACCTGAAACGATACTGCCCACCTTTAGACAGTGGTCACCCCTGTCAGCTTCACAACTCAAACACACAACCAACTTCATGCCACTGAGGCACAAGATAAAATGAGGTGCATAAAGTGCTGACTGATAGAATGATGATGGGGACAGGACATGAACTCACTCAGGGCACATGGGGCGTAGAGGAAACTGTGCTGTTTCCTAACTTCAACAAAGAATAGGAACCAGCCAGCCCCTACATTAGGAATGAGGAACCACACTTACCATACTCAGCATACATCGGATGTCTCCAATGTCCCCCATCCACTCAGACCAAATATCCCTGTTCCATGAATTTGTGAACACACAATAGCCCCAAAGTAACATAGCTGCTCCCCTACATAGGTAACTAAAAGTTGCCTTCAAGGTAGGAAGAGGAACTGTGCAGTAGGCAACCACAGCAAATACACAGAAAATAACTTGACAGTGGACACATATAGGGTAGAAGGGGAGGTGAACAGTGACCCTAGCCAGGTTGAGGGCTTTGGGAAATCAAACCAGGTCTCCTATGAACGACCAGGAAGATAAAAAGACCCCACATGAAACCATGTCCATTAAAACGACACCCAACAGCACCCTGCATCCATGCCAGCCCACTACATGTCAGCTCATTCTCTGTAAACCATGACTGGGAATGGACACGTAAGGGGCTGACTGTGAGCTCTACTGAACATGGGAAACGCATCATGCAACATGGCCACACCCCACACTCAATTAATACATCCCAAGTATCCACACAACAGGTAACAACAGTGGGGCATACATACCATGAGGACAGCCACATAGTCTGTGGCCTGTGGAGACACATCACCCTGCGCTAGGCAGGGAGACCACACAAGACATGCTGTCAGCAGAAGACTCCATACATGAATCCCAAACAACGCTCTCCAGGTATGTCTTCAGGATCTGTCTTCTGTCCTTCCAACAAGGCAGCCATCCTGTGGAGGGCCCACCCAACCCATACAGCAAGTTGGAAGTCATAGAGGCACGAATGACAAAGCAAAGGAAACTAGTCACACACAGCAAACAAAGCTGTGCTCACAGTCACAGCTTCCCATGAGGTGCCCCTGGGCATCTCAACCTTCATTCAATACTGGCGAGGTGAGTGCATGGGGAAAACAACGCACAGATCCTTCAGACCAACAGCAACCTCCATGGGGAGAACATGGCCACCAGGAAGGGCACAAAGACCTAGAAAAGACAAATTTCTGTTAGCACAATCCATAAATACCAAGTGAGCAGGACTTCAACCACAAGAAACCCATTCAATAACCCAAACCAACCAAGTAAGCAACCCACCCAACACATGCATTCCAAGATGCTCAAAAGAAAAATGGACCTACGCGATACCCCAAACTCTCCAGCCTACTCTACAAACCTATACATGATCAAACATCAATACTATGACCTTGAAAAGAGACCTAAACACTTCAAATAACTTTTGTCTCCTTGGGGATGGGATCAGCTCTTCAACACTAAGGGGATGCCTTCCAAATGCCTTTACAGACTAGGTGGCACACTTCAGCACGACCTAGGCTGAGCTGCTTGCAATAAAGGTGGCTTCCCAGAGCTGCACAGGATTTCGGAAAACACTCAACGACAGACACAGATGTCACTCTCTGCAACATAACCATAAAAATCGCACCTGCCACCCTCCACACCATCCACCTCTTCCTGCCGGATTCACTCTAGGGTGCTATGTCCTTCATGCTCCACTAGGCCCCTTCTACATCCGTCTTTTCTACAACATAACACAGCACACCGCGACACTCTAACCTTCCCTGACAATCATGGGAGAGCAAGTACCAAGCCTACCTGGACATCACTAGGACCACACACAAATGCTCTGATGGACCCTATGGGCACTGCAAAGACTGGCTCAAACAACACCCTTTCCACACGTGACATTCTCACGCACCTAACAGAAACAACAGACTCAACTCATCTACGGTGCCAGGTAACTTACAATCAACACACACTGTGGCACATAAAGAAAAAACTCCCACAGGGAGCCCTGGAAAAAATGGATGCACGATACTGAAAAGGACAGGGAGCGGACAAAAGTAGGTGGGAGACACTGCTTCAGAGAAGACCTACACAAAGCACCTCCTCAGACTTCACAACCACAACACAGCAGATTCACCTACTAAACACTCCTCTCCTCCCCCTCCCCCTCCCCACTAAAATCTGTGCATTTGGGCCACATTTCAAACAAAAAATTTTAGAAAATCAAAACACACAGGTCATACACACCTATATCTTTTCGTTCAAAAAAATTAACATGGCTTCCCATGGACCTTAACATACAGTCAAACAGGAGGACAATGGAAAAACAAAAGCACATGCATGCAAGAAAACCACATCTAGACATGGTCTTGCCTCCTCTCCTACAGGGGACAGACACTGCAACTCCTAGGAAACCTACACCATGGAAACATACAATACACCACATGGACACACAAGACGCTTCGGTCCACAGGCAACAAGCTGCTCACGCTCTCTCAAGGACATCCAACAAGGGCACGTACCTTCTTCCTTTTCGCCTAAGAAAGGAAAGGCCAAGCTTCAATGGGTCGACGTTGGACACGTGCAAATAAAGAAGCACATGCATGGAATGGAACTCACTCAGGAACAACACTGCAGGGCACAGCCTTTCTCAGAAAAACACAAAACACATCCTCACGGGCTCAGTTTTCACTTTCTACTCCTCACTTGGTAATGTCCTATCACACTTACCCTCACACTCAACTCCACTACAACAGCACACTGCCATCTAAGCAAACACGCCTGCTCTCTGCACCTGAGGTCACTTCAACAAACTCTCATCATTCATAACCGTGCCACCTTCTTAGCTCTTCATGGCATGAACACAGCCACCCAGAGACACTCTGCTTCACCTCACAGGGAAGCTCCAAGGAACAACGGCCTCCCACAGATGGCCAAACAGGGACTTCCACATTCGATACATGGCCTAACCTGAAAAATAAAGCAAAACACAGTTAGACAGCAGCCTTCATCACACACGATCAGAAGGAACCCAAAGCACACAACACACACTGTTCGGAGGGGAGGGGAAAAAGAGCCTCACATGCCTGCAAAGGGCTATCATACTCACAACCACCTCCAGAGTCCACAACGAGTCACTCAAACAACTGGCCACAAGACTCCTGTGCAAAGAGTGGGGCCGGGGGGAAGACCCTGAAAATGGCACAGGACCGATCATCACACGAGCCACTTACCAACACATCCCCTCCATGGCTGCTCAGCTTCACCACGCCCACCATTTCAGGAGGACCGCAGACATACTCACACAAACACATCAGCCTTGCGGCTCCTCCAAACTACAACCGTGACAAACACACACATACAAGACTTGAAACAAATCTATGCAACTACCAATGTCAATTCAACTATCTTTCACACCCATCTTTCTTTCTCTGCTCCCCTCCCTCCCTCCCTCCCTTCCTCCCTCCCCCCCCACCTCCCTCCTACAATCTCTACAAATCACTAGAACAACTATCCACAGTGCATCCATGACCATTTAAAAAAATAATGGTGAGGGAGGACAATCCATACAGTTCTGGGACACACAGACAAGCACACCCCAACCCTCAAAAGCACTGGGAGAAATCACTCCCAACGGGGACCCCCAAGGGCTCAAATCCTCAGGCTGACATAGATGCTTACCATGGACACACATCCTCCATCCATGCTCCTCACCTAGGAACACATCATGGAACTAGGTCCCTACTGAAAACACAACACGCATCAACTCCACACAGCTGAAACAATGACCAACCTCACCTGGCACAGGCACAAACACCACAAAACTAAAAAACATGCCAACCTCAAAACCCATCCCCTCGACCACTCTCCTCTCCACGGGATCTTCCTTTCTCTCCCATGCTCTCCCTCACTTCAACACCATGGAAGTGGTCACAGACCCTTCCGACAATCCTGTCCAACTTCCAAAACGGATGCGGACACTCCTTGCTCTGGTCCATCACCACAGAAAACCTTCTGCAAACTCCTACACCAGGGGGTCCTCAACCTCTTTAAACCCGGGCCAGCTCACTGTCCCTCAGACCGTTGGAGGGCCGGAATATAGTTTAAAAAAAAAAACTATAAACAAATTCCTAGGCACACTGCACAGATCTAACTTTGAAGTAAAACATCAAAACGGGAACAAATACAATATTTGTATTGGCATGTGGCCCACGGGCCATAGTTGGAGGACCCCTGCTCCAGACAATGCCCTCCCATGCACCTTCACAGCACAACACAAGGGCAACGGGAAAACAAAAACAGGTCCATGGAAGAAAACCACATCTAGAGAGGATCTTGCCTCATCTCATGCAAGGGACAGAAACAAGCAAACAGATCACACCTACAACATGGGGACGTGCACGGCACCCGTTTTTAACACAAAACTCTTCACTCTACAGGCCTCCACGGTCCACAAGGAGGAAAACTGAACAGGGAAAAAACATCTTCATGCCATGGCCCATGAAGACTCCCTCAGCTGGGCACTCAGTCATGCCTCTATTCTTTCTCTGACTTTCTCTCAGCCACACAATTGTAGGACTGCAACGCTGATCCATCCTTTAAAACTCGACACGCATCCTTGGCTAACTTAGAATTCCCCAAACCAACCAACACGGACCTCATCGCCAAACCGCTCCACAGGTTCAAAAACGTTCCCGTGACGCTTCAAACGCTGCCGTGAGCACACACCGCTTTGGATCACAGCACAGAACATCAGCCTCCACCATCAAATATCCCAGATGCCATGACAGCCAAAAGCGGGTACCTTGGAGATAAACACATCCGTCCCATGTTCAAGCTGTGAAGGAAGCAGCTGATCCATGTCTCAACCTCTGCATCCTACACCTCTCCCTCTCCATTCCTCTGTAAGAGGATCCAGAAAATAGGCTTTCATTGAAAAACCTACAACGATGCCTATCTCCAAAATTGTACAATTCCATTCAGCATCTCACACTCCCTGCTTGGCAATGCACAGGGCCCTCTTTCAAAGTCATTCTGCACAAGATCCAGGAGAGGACCCATAGATGACACTTACTTAGAAAAGACAATGCGCATTTTCAAAAATGATGTGCATGGAGGAGTGGCAGAAAAAACAAGGCAAAAGGAAGCGATCAGAACAATGACATCAGCACCGTTCCACGTTCTTTCATTCGGGGACATCCATTCAACACGCATCCCCGGACACTTCAAAGGGGCTGTCATCACTGCACATCAGACTCCCCCAGAAAGGTGGGAGCCCAACAACCGCTGCGGCTTTCACGAGGGAACGGCCATGCACACACCACAGAAGGAATGTCGAGTAAGACTCCCTCCACGTTCTGCATGGAGTAGGGGGTTCAGTATCTGAAAGAGGAGCCGCACAACAAATGAGAGAAAAAGACACGAGATAACTTTGTAATGTAATATTGGAGGGACCAGACGGGCAAGTCCCGAAGGACTTCCACCACTGCTCAGGCTGCTCCAATCTTTTATTGATCTGGAGTAGCCCTTAGGGTAAGGAGGTTTCAATGGCACACAGATCAGCAGACAATTTCCAGGAAAAGACAAAGTATCTGATTAGCTCATCAATAGACTTCGAGGACTAGGCAGAATATCTGATTAACAATAATCAACAAGGATCTACATAAGCATCTAAGGAATTAAGTGAACTAAGGTGGGGATGCTTCAACTATTATTACCTAAATTAACTGGGTGGTTCCTAGATTAACTGGGTGGTGCACAGCCCTGACCTTTCCTAGGACTTCAAAGGTTACTAGCTTTTGGGGGGTCTCTGTCTAAACTCAGCTAGTGAATACAATGAATGGACTCTGGCAAAGGACAACAGACGTGCACTGCTCAAGAGAAACAGCACAAAAACTGCATGCTCTGCAATAAACATACATGGACGGTTCTCAGGACACTCAAAAAGGCACTTTCTCTTCTTAAATACAAAACACGGATGCTAAAGAAAACGAAACAGACAAGAAACCCATGTGGATAGCCCACGCCACCAGAAAACTTGAAAAATACATTCCATCGCTAGGACGAGAAAATGCGCATTTCCGATACAAGCAACAAACACTCCCTGAGGGAGCTCCCCTAGCTCCAGGCACAAAAAAACTCCAGACATGGCCTGACCCTCCCTTACTCACAAATACACTTGCTCTCACTCAAACACTGCATTGGACTCCTTCACTCAAACACCGCCCAGCACTCAACAATAAACAAGGATACTGCAGGGTAGGGGGGCCCAAACCTGCTGGGAGCCAGTCTATCCTTGCTGTTTCAAGGGACCGGCTCCCAGCACAAATCCTTCCTTGCAAGGGCCCTACCCGAGCCTGCTTCCCCCAAAGGCCTTTCACATCCTGCACTGTCCTTCCTACTTCACTGCCCATCCCAAACTCCCTGACCCTCTCAAGCTCCCTTGCCCTCCTGCCCCACGTGACTGCAACCCCTGCATAACACCACAGCCTTTCACAACCCCTAGTCCAACAGCAAATTCACAACTTGCATACTTGTCCTTTGGAAACTACCTACGTCAAAGACTCGCTTGGGATGACCCACATAGACACCCCATTTCAGACACTAGCCTGTACTTCCAAAATACTGCCAAAGGGAACAGGACGAATGCTCCTGTTCCGTGCCACCCGGCATCCGCAGCAGTGGACCAACGACTCACAGGCAACACGGGCACATGGAGGCTCCACTGAAAATACAACACATCCAGACAGTGCTTTCTGGCACATGGGCATGCCACACAACATTGATTTCTCCTTTCACTTGCAAACACCATCCACTGACAACACCTGTCATGACTCAGGGAGCAAAGCACAGACAACACCGCCTACGCCTAACACACATGAACGTAGGACCTTCCAGTGGTCAAGGAACCCACTGTCACCCAGGAGGTGGACGACACACTCTTTGGCTGGACCACACTCATCAAACATCAAAACACACACCATCTTCCTCATAAACCACCTCAACAGAGGAACCGAAGGGATCCAAGCACAACATTTCAATCTTCTTGACAAATACTAAATTACTTCACCATTTCACACAACATCAGTGCCAACACATGAAACATCACTCACACACACACACACACACACACACACACACACAGAGAGAAAAACACAAAACACATCCTCATGGGCTCACCGGTCACTCTTTCTTGTGCCTCGTTCCATGAAATCCTTCCACACATAGCATGACAACCAACGCTTCGACAACAGTCCATGGCCAGCTAAGCAAACGCTCCTGCTCTCAGCACATCATGTCCCTTGCACCGACTCTCACCCTTCTGAACCAGAACACCTTCTTACCTACTCACAGCACAAACACATCCACCCGAGGACATGTTGGGTCACCGCACAGGGAAGCTCCAAAGGACAAGGACCTCGCATGGATGGCCAAACGGGAACGTCCACCTTCAATACACGACTTGGCCTGAAAAAAAGCAACAAGCATTTCCACCTCAGGCTTCGCCACACATGGTGGGAAGGAACACAAACTGCACAACACACACTGTTGGGGCAGAGCCTCACGCACCTCCACGGCACCCGACACGGGGCCCTCACAACTCACCACCACCTCCACCGGTCCGCCACGGCTCCCTCCAACAGCTGCCCGCACGACTCCTGTGCAAACAATAGGCCCAGAGGACGAGCATCAAAATACCACATGACCAAGGATCACAGCACACACGGAACAACACCGATTTTCCCCACACCAACCATTCCAGGAGGATCCCACACACACTCACACAAACACACACAACCTGCATCGGCCTAAGGGCTCCCACCTACAACCATTAAAAACAAACACATGCAACACTCAACACAAGTCAATAAAATTAACAATGACAATTCAACAATCTCTCACATCCATCTTTCTTTCTCTGCACCGCTCCCTCCCTCCAAACCTCCAAATCTCCAACCTCCCTCCCTCCCTCCCTCCAAACCTCCAAATCTCCAACCTCCCTCCCTCCCTCCAAACCTCCCTCCAAACCTCCCTCCCACATCAAAACCTACCGCACCAGGGACACTGCACAGCACCCACCTGGCCTCTTCCATCACAGCCAACAGCCACCGGGGACATCGACCTTCACTCAACCTTCTCACACAGAAGATGTAGGAAGCACAGGCAAGGATGGAGGGACAGACAGGCTGAAAACTGGAAAAAAACTCCAAAGTCTGAAAGACCTGTTAGAAAATGATTATCACACGCTCTTACAATTCTACTACATTAAGGACACTTGCACACACACAAGGGAGGACCCATGGCCACAATAAAACAGACCGGACAACTTCCGGGGAGGCTCAGAAACACACTTCTACACCAACACGGCACGCACCGCTCACCTACATGCTCCACCACACACCCACAACACACGCAGATCCAAAAACACCTCTCCCTCACCACCCACTCAGACCACATTCCAAAAACAACACCGCCTGCACAACAAACACCCAAAAACAAGACATGCACCCACTCCCATACCAACCGGGCAACAAAATCACAACATAACTCAACCACTTACCTCAGCGGACAACGGATGGGTAGCTTGCCCCAGGAAGAATACACGACGACACACTGCTGAGGCATTAAAAATGGAGTCCACCAGCCTCACAGCGCGTGGCTCAGCAGCAATGGCGACAGAAACCAGTCAGGGGAGCCTCCGGCTTTTAAAGGACTTTGGGTGGGAGTTTCAAGGGCGGGACCTGTTTGGGGCGGAGACTCCTTCGCGCATACCCGCAGGACAGGCAATGCAACCTGCTCACCGAAACTCAGAAGGGGCCTTCAGAAAACACAATGGCCACACTGAAATCAACTCAAAACCCACTCATGGGGACAAGGGGACCAACTCCAGGGCTCCATCTAACCCAACCACAGCTATCGCTCCAACTTGGGCACAATCGGACTCTCCCTGGCCTCATCTCTGCACTTAGCCACTGGAATAATATCCAAAAACACAACCTGCACTCTCAGCACACACGGCCTCTCAACCTCACAACCAACACAACGCATCAAACACCTTAACACGCTCTGGCATGCACCTCCCCACTCCTACACAATCTTAAACCACAGAACACTTTCAGCTCAGTGGGCCCACGACACTTACCCTTCTTCACCTCTGCACACACGAAAACGGACGCAGCTGAACACACCCTAGTCCAGACTGGACCGCAGCCTACCCTTCAGAAGCCCTGGGACACACACACCTCCTGTCCTTGGGACACACAAAAACAACCTTCGCCTTCCTCACATCACTCAACAACCAACCATCTGACCTGCCTTGGCTCCCCACAAACGTCCCTGCCATCAGGCTTCACAGGCAAGCACCACACTCAGCCGGCCCACATGCACCTCAGACCAGCAGACAGGCTCCGTCCGACACAAAAAACGACTCCACCGCTGGACCTTCTGCACACACACCTCCACGGAAACGGGCCGAAACAACAGCCGGCTCCCTCAACAAACACAAAACCTCACCCTTCCTCCCATTGCAAACCTAATAGCATCCAAACAGACACAACTTCCAGCAACACAGCACCATCGCCTGCCCTTTCAACAGCCACACCCACATGGCCATGCCTGCAGGGAGCCAAAAACCTCAACAATGGCCCATCAACACCATCAAGCTTTTGCCCGAGGGAACCCCAGTGCTTGCAAACAACAATACCTTGCAAACACATTTCTGGGCAAAATCTCCAATGGCCTCTTCTGTTTGCCTTGGCAAAGGGATACCTTCTGCTCAACTCCACACCACAGTGGCTGCCCAACAAAATCACACGCCACACACGGATGCGACTGTTAACGTAAAAAAACATTGAAACCTGTAAAGAATTTTTGTGAGTTTATTGGAGCCAAACTGGCGACATATGCCGGGAAGCAGAACCTCAACGAACTGAGATAGTGCTCCAGAGAATGGCAAGGTTACATGCGTATTTATACATGACGTGGATGAAAGGGGCCACATGCTGAACTGACAAGCTCAGGGAAGGCCTGCGTGGCAGCCTAGCAGACTCAGAGACCTAAATAACCACAAAGGATGGCCTGACATTACACTTTAACTAAAAGCAGTGATGGTGGGCAGTTATGTCCTAGGCCAGTATCTTCACTGACAAGATCAACTTTGATCCTTACTGAGCCCATTTGCCTTTTTGCCTCTAAGATAACATACCCTTGAAATGTCTGGGTAACTTGTAACTTCCCTTTTTCTGGAGCCCCTGGGGCACAACCAAATGTTCTGGGCGCCAGGACAGATACTACAAATTCCTTCATTATCATGTTAATTGATCTTGCACCCACCTATGTATATGTGTCCATCATTTTACTTTTTATCCTATCACAGGAATTCCCCCGCTTCGCTTCATCCCACCTCCTTAAATCTGTCACCAATGAATTTCATGTATAAATACGGATGTAACCCTGCCATTCTCCGGAGCACTATCTCAGTTCGTTGAGGTTCTGCTTCCCAGCATATATCGCCAGATTGGCTAAAATAAACTCACAAAGGTTCTTTACAGGTTTCAATGTTTTTTTACGTTAACAACATGAAATTCATGGGTGACAGATTTAAGGAGGTGGGATTACGCGAAGTGGGGAAACCTCTGTGATTGGATAAAAAGTAAAATGATGGACACATACCTAGGGGGGTGCAGGAACAATTAACATAATGATGAAGGAATTTGTGGTCTCTGTCCTGGGACCCAGCACACCTGGTTGTGCCCCTGGGACTCCAGAAAAAGGGAAGTCACAAGTTACCCAGACATCCCAAGGATGTTATCTTAGATGCAAAAACACAGATAGGCTCAGTTACGGTAAAGGTGGACCTTATCAGTGAAAATATCGGCTTAGGACGTAACTGCGCACCATAACTGCTTTAGTTAAGGTTTAATTTCAGACCATCCTTTGTGGTGACTTTAGGTCTCCGAGTCTGCAAAACTGCCATGCAGGCCTCTCCTGAGCTTGTCAGGTCGGCATGTGGCCCCTTTCGGCCAAAAAAAGAACCCTCCACAAAACCGGCTCGTCACAACACTGGGGACTGCTGGCCTTGGTTCCAACACACTTGCCCGGGGGGAGCAAAAAAATACACAACACAATGGACAGGGGGACCGTGGGCCTCAGGGAACATGACAAATGGAAAGACACCTTTTTCCTTAGCACCACCTGACCTGGCACGCGCTCAGTCAAGCAGCAATTTCAGGGGGGAGACAGAGCCAGCCTTAGGCATTTGGGAGAATTGGGGTCCATGGAAAAAAGGCAGGGGTACACAAAGGGAGAAGGGCCATGGCCACAACACAACCAAGCCGGGGGCACTCACATCTCCATAACACAAGGGAGCATCAACACTTGCATTTGCCTAACACAAACGAAATGCAAATAGCCCACAAAGGTCAACATTTAAAAAATAAAGACAAGGAAGCCCTTGATTCAAGTGCAAAAGAAGAAAGCCCAGAGACAACAAGGGGCGGGGGGGGGGGGCGGGGGGCGGGGACAACCTCACAAGGCCCATGGGAGGGTCAGGACTTACTCGATGAACCAACTCCAAGGGGAATATGGACCCAGCACAGGGAATAGCAGGCACCAAGATCTGCACCCTTGACAGGACATACGGAAAGGAACCCACTGGGGCCCTTTCCACCCTCCCTACCTGGAAATCTGCACTTCGTCTTCAACACATTTCCACACTCACTACAACACTTTCTGTCCGGGAATTCATTCTGCCGTTCCGGCGGGAAAAAATATACGGGTTCCAATACAAAAAGGACGTAGCCACGGGATACCCGCCCCCCCCCCCGCTTTCATACACCCGCTACCAAGGGGCACCTCTGCCCTCAGAGCCCACTCAGGACCCTCACATCGTGCATGGACGACAAGCACATCTCCATCACAAAGACACACACACATTCCTCCTCAGCGAGGTCTGGGCTCCCCCTGCTGGCCAAGCTGCGCTCCGCATGCTGCTCTTCACCTGCATCACACGCTCCTGAAAGGTGGACCCACGGCAAAGGCTCACGGACGCACGCCCGCCCGCCTCTGCAATTGGGAAAAATCCATCCTGGTTCCCATAGATCTGTCACCTACTGTGTGTCCGGGTCCGAAAACAACTTCTTTTACGAGGCACGTGGACGCAAATGATCTAAGGAGACATCTTCCTCAGCCTACACAGTCCAGGCATGCTTTGGGATCATTGACTAAAGCGTCTATGCTGTTCCACCCTTTACATGAAATTCAGGCAAAAAGCACTTGGGGATTTTGAATAGAAACGTTTTAGGAAACGGGAAAGCGGGAAAATCTTCACGAAAACGGCAGCACACTTGGCAGGTTAGACAGTTTTTAAAAAGAGCAAAAACCAATAGCACATGGACAGCTGGGGGTGCTCCAGAGGCTCCTGTTGCCAGCCTTAAGATCACATTCCCCTCCTAAGAACAGGTATCGACATGGACATATCTTAGGAACAAATGGGGGACACCTACAGGGTCATTCTTCACTTAACAGTTTCACAGCAACACGCAAAGTGCAAAACCTGTGGTCCTCTTTCTTTGGAAAGGTCAAGAAAACTTTGACACCCAGAGGCTCAGTCTGTAGTCTTTGCAAACTGCCAAGCTTAAAATAGCAACAAATTCCCCCCCGCCCCCCATCTTCACTAATTTCACAGACCATGGGGAAGACACAGCAAAACCCCACAAACACCCGGACCTGGGATCACGGCCACAATACCAGTCACGGGGCCATGTGCTTACAGCTAAAACACATCATTTTTAAGAGAACATCCACTTCTCCTGGGGAATGGGACACACAAAAGGGCTCAGCACACAAGACACAGGACAGACGGAGGGGTGGATGGCTGTGGCTCCTGCCTGAGAAATAACAGTCGCAGCAACAAAGGGGAGCCAAGCCTGAGCAGCCTCACCTGGGCCCCGCCACTCCTCCAAGACACTGTGGCACCTCCCGCATCACACCTGGGGGGGGGGGGGGCTTTCCTCACATCCTGCACGCATGCTACTCACCTCACTATGAGCCTCACACCCAGCCGGCGCTCTAACCGCTGAGCCGTCAGGGGCAGGTACCTTGGTTGCAGGCACATCCCCAGTAGGGGGTGTGCACAAGGCAGCTGATGGATGTTTCTCTCTCATCCATGTTTCTGACTCTCTAGCCCTCTCCCTTCCTCTAAGTCAGCGGTTCTCAACCTGTGGTTCACAACCCCTTTGACGCTCAAACAAGCCTTTCACAGGGGTCGCCTAAGACCATCCTGCATATCAGATAGTTACATGATGATTCATAACAGTAGCAGCATTACAGTAATGAAGTACCAACAAAAATGTTTTGATGGTTGGGTCACAACATGAGGAACTGTATTGAAAGGGCCACAAGGTTGACAACCACTGCTCTAAGTAAAAAATCAATCACATGTATATTTTTTAAAAAGATTCTGGAACTTGCAAGCTCTCTCCACCATCTTCTTCAAAGGCTGCAACAGGCAAAAGGAGAAAGATACATACGTACATCAATATATACATTAGATCCCAGTGTTTTCTAGACTTCCACGGCAAACAATTCACAAAATGAAAAAGACAACATCTAAACAGCACCCAAAAAGCACACTCTGACGACCACAAGGGAAACGTGGGGGCCCAACAGGAGGACAAGGGCATGAGTGCGGGTCACATGAGGCTCCACATTAACATACAGATCCGAGAACATGGAAGAGGGGGAAATGCAGACTTGGTATTTTAAATGGCAGACGGCTTCACTCACCATTTCATGATCATTCCTTCCTTTGGGAATCAAAGGAAAGCTTCACTGGGCCATTCAAGGAACAACACCTTGTGCCTCTGGGCCTGGTGCTGACCTTCCAGCTAAAGCCACGTGACTGTGACCAAAAACTAGACCCACCATTTCAGCGATGCTGCCAGGGCAGCCATCATGACATCCCATCAGAGAATGAACTCAAGGCTCTGGGTCAGCACCACGTCCCTCCCAGCACTGACAAGGGATTCACCGCACACTGCTGCACTGATGTGGCCTTGAAAGTGAGTGAGCACCCTCCCTGACTAGTATGTTCCTTGGGGTCTGCTTTCCCTACAGAGTGCTGAGGAGTTCTCCTGGCAACCTCATGCTCTATCATTGACAAACACCGGCTATTGCTTCCATTCACTTTTTCAAGTGGCCATTTCAAACCGTTACCAGACACCTGGACTACAAACACACATGTTCTCCTGTGCCTCTTGGCAGCACTTGCTATAGGCCTTTGCTTGTCCTACAGGGAACTTTTAGAAGCAGGAACCAGTGCTTGTTCGTTGATGAACTTTCTGAATCCAGCACAGTTCCATCCAAAACAAAGTCACTAACTGTGTGTGAAATAAACTGATGAAACACAACACATCTTTCACAATCACAACACGGGGGCATCCTAGCTCTTCTTCTTTTCACTCCGTTTTGCAAATAGATGATAGAAAAATGGGTACAAGAACAACATTGGGTCTTTCCGTCTCTAAAACAGTCATTCAGAATGGGCATATGCCCCCTTGGAATTGACATATTGACAAGACCATTAGATGATTAGGAAACTTCCTCATCAGGAACCTCGACGAGAGCCCTTGTGTCTCTGTCTGTCTGTCTGTCTGTCTGTCTTTCTGTCTGTGGTGCTGACATAAATCCAGGTGCAAAGACCTGGACCTGCTTCCAAAGCAGGGGCAGCCAAGTCCAAATGGAGGACCAAGGTTTGTGGACACTTCCCTCTCACCCAGGATCTCATGACACTCACTGGGCACTGAGACAAGAGCACCACCTTTGGAGGGTGTGGAAGAAACGGGACATCCACTCACCGCCTCCCAGCTCACCTGCTCTTAAAGAGAAACATCTTTTTACAACGTCCCCTGAGCCACGCGGTCACCCTCTCTACTCTGTTGGGTGATTCAGCATTCTCCACAGCTATCTTAGAACTGATCCCAGCGTCACAATTCTTCAAACCAGCTGCTTCTGTAGGTTTCTTTTTAGATGGGAAAGGAAATTGCATCAATTATGACGTGGAACACTCATACAAACGGAGTCATTTAAAAAATGATGGCATTTCCATGTGAAGAATGGAAACCTCTTTCCCTACAATGATTGACGGCTTGAGTGGGTGACCTCAAACTCTCAGAAGCAACCATTGAGCCACACCTTCACACTCGCCTTTTCCCACATCAACCCAATCCTGACACAACACCTCGGGACCAGGGGAAATCTGCCAGTTGGGATATTGTTTTCTGTGGGTCTCAGCGGACTCAGGAGGAGCCAGCCCGGACTCACGGACCTGATGACACCCAAGCAGGGGCCCTGTGCATGGTGGGAGGTGGGCTCTCTTGCCCAGGTCAGGAGGGGCAACCCCCACCCCAGCCTCGCATTGAAACACCACACATTTCCAAGTGGCTCAGCACCTCTGCTGAGTATCTCTCAGGGGGTGAAGGAAAGCTTTGCACAATCCAGTCCTGATTCACATTAAAAATGTTGGTGTCCTCATGCCCAAACCTCCACATACAGGAAGGTTCTGGTTGGAATAGTCACGCCTTCATTTGTTGAATACACCTTTTCCAAGTTGCAATGATTAGCCTTTCTCTTCATGCCCAGCTTTCTCTACCATTTGTTTCCATTTCCAGTGTGAGACATCTCACTTCCTTTGGAAGGAAATGGAAAATTGTCCAGGATGGGATGCTCCGCTGTTTGGGTGTAGATGTGCACACACGTTTTAAACTGAGATACTGTGAACATTCATGAACTGGAATTCTCACGATGACTAAGGAAGACTGTCCCGACCTGCGGGACAACAACGGGGGAACCAAGAGACACCCTAGGAGAATGAGGCAAGCAAGGGACACGAAAGAATGGAGGCAAGACAGGATTCTGATCAAGCCTCGAACTTTATTCTTACAGCGGCAGAATATATACTGTTTTAGGGACGGGGGGTGGGTAAAGGGTGGGTAAAGGGTGGGTTATCTTTTAACTCCTGGCCAATTTGCAAGACACAGGTGGTTTCTGGTAATTAGGAGTTTCCGAAGGAACCAGAAACTTATAGTTCTTAAGATGGCTTTGTCTAAGCCAATATTTCTAATGGCTCCCAACATTTCCTCCCTTTTTCTTTATTAAGGGTGGGCTTTAACCGACTGGGGGAGTAGGGACCTGGTTCCTCCCATGGGATTGGGGAATCCCACCATTAGTGGCTCTTGGTATCTTTTGGGGAGGAGAGGCAGAGCCAATAGTTATGTGTGGATACCAACCTCTATGCAAACCAGGTGTGCTCACAGGGAAATCCAGAGGCGGTCGAAAATTTTTGTGACCTTCCCTTGCAGTGCTTTGCCGTGCACCCAGGTCGGTGCCCATGCCTTTCTCCTTCTATGGGGAGTAGGCAAGCATCCCTCTGGCGTCATGCTGTCCCTGCAGGGAGGGAGCCGTGGCAGTTATAGTAATCACGTTCACAGTCCATCATGGCTAGACGGTGGTAGTGTACCTGAATGGGTTTGGCCAGGACGCTATCAACCTGCTGTTTTACAAAGTCTGTTAATTTTCTAAAAGCCCAGGGGCCAAAAGCTAGGATTAGGAGAAGGCTTACAAGGGGACCGAGAACAGGAAGCAGGTAGGGCAGGAGTCCGTTCAGTCCGCTCCAAAGGGGGTTCTCGAATAATTCTCTCCGTCTCTTCACTAGATCTTCTTGTAACTTCTTTATCTTGTCTCGGACGATCCCAGATTTGTTGGCATAGAAGCAGCAGCGTTCCTGTAGGGCTAAGCATATCCCTCCCTGTTCTGCTGTGAGCAAATCTAACCCTCTTCTATTTTGTAGTACTACTTCAGCTAATGAATCTATCTGATCTTGGAGATCATTGATAGTGCCTGAGAGAGCTTGGACATCATCAATTAGCTGGTTAGATAATTTGTTATAGGTGTGTAATGCTGTCCCTAATCCGGCGGAACCGGTAGCTACAGCTCCAGAAATTCCTAGGCCAATAAGTAAAGGGATAAATTGAACAGCCCGCTTACTGCGTCCAGCGATGTAGTCAAGGCTGGGCAGAGGAACAGGTTCTCCTCCTGGGATGATGTCAATATCTGGGAGAATACTGGCCTGTATACACAGTCCTGTCCAATTTGTAGGTAGGGCCGTGTAGGCCATGTTTCCCCCACATACAAATACTCGTCCTGGAGTGGGACAGAGGGGTGAACTATAATTACTAATAGAAGAGCAATTTGTAAAGCTGACGAATCCTACATCTAAATCATAGCTATTATTTTGGGGTTCTTTTTGTAAACATGATGACAAGTTGAATGCAATAGGCTGAGTTCTAAAGGGTAAACTAAGAGTACAATTGTTGTAGGAAGTGATGACTGTGGTATTATTATCCGGTATGACAAGGGGCATAGCTGTGCCAAGAGTCATACATAACCAGCAGTCTTCTGCGAGGGAGGGATTGGTCGTATTTAAAGCTTTGAATGTGGCCTTTAATATGTCAGAGGTTTGAGTGTCGAGATCTACGCCTCGAGACTTGGGTAAGGCCAAGGGGTGATAATTTACAGGGGGATACATTTTTCTGGAAATTTCTTCAATTTGTTTTTGAACTAGGGCTTCCCTAACCCTGTCTGTCGGCCCGCCACCATCAGATACGTGGATAGGTGCCTGCAGCGGCCAGCAAACGGGTTTGCCAATTATGCCGCGGCAAGAGGCTTGGGCGTATTTGGAATGTTCCCTGCTGGAGGAGTGATCATATTCACCTCCAAACGAGCCACTATATGTTCTTTGTAGAATGGCGGTGAGTTGTATTTTGCCCTCTGAATTAGTGCACTGTTGAACGGTGTTATAGCAGGTAGAGTGCATCTGAGTGGCTGTTTTGCAGTCTGAGGGACAAGGCCCTGGCCTATTATTAACCGGGGCTATGATTTTGGGCTTTTTTACACACTTCCAGCTTGTTCTGTATCCTCCTGCCATTAGAGGCTCAGAGATAAGGTAAGCAGTAACGGAGCCACAATCAATTGTTCGGGTGTATTGGTGTGTCCAGGGTGTCACCGCAGTGTAGCCTCCCCTGCAGTCGCAGGGAGGCCCAAAAAGCGCTTTGGTTAGTTCATTTAAGTTCGGGGGGGACTGCAGCCCACCAAGGGCAATAGGTAGCAGGACGGAGAGAACAACAACTGTCTGAGGGAGCATTATGATTGTAGGAGGTTTATATATCAGTGGCCCAACAGGGACAAAAGTGTCTTCCTCCAGGTATCAGATCAGGGTTGCGCCTACACTCACAGAGGACTAAGATGAATATGAGTAAAAAGCCAAGGAGAATTCCTATCCAAAAGTACCAGGGTAGAGAATACCAGAGCATTTTTAAGGGGCAATTACCTTGACCGACGATGCCAAATGGCTTCGGCTTCCTGAAAAAGAAAGGGTAAAATCGTTCTCAGGGACTATTTCCCTGGATGAATGTATTATTTTGAGGGGTTAATGGGTTTAATTAGACGTTCAGGTAACCATCGTGGTCCTTCCTCTTGCGTGTCATAGACACACGCAGATCCACGTCCCCAAATGAGAACTGGATCAGGGCCATGCCATCTGGCGGTCATGGGATCTTTCCACATGACTTTAGCATATTGTTTTTTTTGTCTCTTGGTGCCATAGCCGGTCTGCAGCAGATTTCCCTTCCTTGTCAAGTTGGAGGAAGTTTAAGGTAAATAAGGCATGAGATAGGAGATTGCGAGGAGAACCTTTGGTGGGATATATGTCAGTTGATTTGAGTTTATTTATGGTATTTTTGAGGGTTTGGTGAGCCCGTTCAATTATCCCTTGGCCTTGGGGGTTGTAAGGAATTCCAGTGATATGTTTAATGTTAAATTGAAGGCAGAAGTTTTTAAAGGCCTGGGAAGTATACCCGGGTCCGTTATCTGTTTTTATTGTTTGAGGTTTCCCGAGAGTGGTTAAGCATTGGAGAACATGGGCTATAACATTCTTTGAAGCCTCACCACTATGAAGGGAGGCAAAGATAAATCCACTATAGGTATCAATGGACACATGGACGTATTTAAGACTGCCAAACTCAGATATATGGGTGACATCCATCTGCCAAATTTCATTAGGAAGTAGACCCCTGGGGTTGACTCCTAGGTGAGGAAGAGGGAGGAGCGTAACACATCCTGGGCAATTTTTAACTATTTGTCTGGCCTGTTCTCTGGTGATTTTAAACAGGAGGCGCAACGTGTGAGCATTTACGTGGTGGAGGTTATGATATTGCTTGGCTTTAGAAATCAGGTCTATGGAAAGGGGACATATGAGGCGAGTGTGTCTGTCTGCGAGGGCGTTGCCATGAGAGAGAGGGCCGGGGAGATCGGTGTGAGCCCTTAGGTGCCCTATATAAAAGGGAACATTTCTTGCTATGATAAGGGCCTGGAGCTGGTGGAAGAGTGGGACTGCATTAGTAGATGGTTTGATATAGGGTACTGTTTCTAGTGAGGGTATTGAGAGTGCTATATAAGCGCTGTCGGTGTAAAGGTTAAAGGGGGTGTTAGGTAAATTTGTGAATACTTGGAGGATTGCATATAATTCAACAAGTTGTGCGGACTTGAAGGGGGATGGGGTGGTATAGGGTTGGTTGTTAATGATATAAGCGGCTATACCACTAGAGGATCCATCTGTAAATACCAGGGAAGCTTGTTTAAGTGGTATTTTTGAGGTGATTTTAGGAAATATAAATGGATGTAAGCGGGCAAAATGGATTAGTTTATGAGGGGGATAATGGTTATCAATCTTTCCCTGGAATGAGGAGAGAGATATAGCCCAATCATCCTCATTTTGTGAGAGCCAGCTTATCTGTTCTTTAGTATAGGGAAGAATGATTTGATCAGGGTCTTTGCCAAAATGGTGTCGGCTTTTTTCTCTGCCAATTTTTAAGAGGAGAGCAACTAGGGAGGGATATGAGACAAGTATTTTTGATGGGGAAGAGGGTAGATGAACCCACAAGAGGGGGTTATCTTGCCATAAAAGTCCAGTGGGAGTATGGGGTGTAGCACAAATAATGAAGGTGAAGGGTTTATTGTATGAGATGAATGTTATTTGTTGTTGTTGTATGGCTTTGTTAATTATGTGGAGAATTTCTCTTGCTTTTGGGGAGAGAGTACGGGGGGGACAACGGGTCTGGATCTCCTTGTAGAATATCAAAGAGGGGTTTTAAGTCATGAGTGGTGAGTTTGAGATAAGGTCTAAGCCAGTTGATGTCGCCTAAGAATTTTTGGAAGTCATTAAGGGTGTGTAAATGCGAGGTTTTTAGTTGAGTTTGTGTGGTGATTTTATTGGAGTTTAACCCAAAGCCTAGGTAATAGTAGGGATCTTTAAGCTGTATTTTATTAGGGGCGATTTGGAAACCAAAGGAAGTGAGGTGATGGGTTAATTCTTGGCTGCATTTGAGAACCTCGGAGGTGGAAGCGCCTGCTAAGAGGATATCATCCATATAATGGATAATATAGATATAGGGCCATCGTGTCCTGAGAGGGTCTACGGCTTGGGCAACAAATTTTTGACAGAGTGTGGGGCTATTTGCCATGCCTTGGGGGAGGACTTTCCATTGATATCGTTGCATTGGACCTTTGAAGTTAGTGACTGGGAGGCTGAATGCAAAGCGTTCCCTGTCCTGGGGATGCAGGGGGATGGTAAAAAAACAATCTTTAAGATCGATAATGATTTTGGAATAATTAGCTGGGATAGCTATGGGAGAGGGGAGGCCGGGTTGGAGGGCTCCCATGGTAAACATAGTTTTATTGATTTCTCTGAGATCTTGGAGGAGCCTCCACGCCCCATTTTTCTTTTTTATTACGAAAATGGGGGTGTTCCAAGGAGAAGTAGTGGGCTCTAGATGTCCGGCAGCCAGTTGTTCCTGTACTAACCTATTGGCAGCCGAAGGTTTTTCATTTGTTAAAGGCCATTGATCTACCCACACAGGGGAATCGGATTTCCATTTGATTTTGTCTGCATGGGGTACAGGGAAGTCAACGGCCGTTATGAAAAATTTTTACTTCCTAGTCCTGAGCGATCAATATTGGAATTAACTGAGATAGGGTGTTTGATGCCTTGATTGTTTTTTCCAAGTCCTTGCCCAGGGAGATAGCCCTGTTTGAGCATTAATTGAGTTACAATTTCATTAGGACTACACATAATGAGTTTTAGCTGAGATAGTATATCACGACCCCATAGATTAACTGGAAGGTTGGGGACTACATAGGGTTGGACCTGCCCAGAGTTGCCTTCATCGTAGGTCCAGGTTAAGACCTTTGAGCTTTGTTTAGGATTGGTAGATTGGCCAATACCCTTGAGGTGAGTTATAGTAGTTGTAGTGGGCCAAGAAGTTGGCCAGAGATGGGCAGCAATGACAGTGGCATCTGCCCCCGTGTCAATTAATCCTTTAAATGGTTTTCCGTCTAATTTTAGGGCAAGTAAAGGTCTTTCAGGAGTAATTTGTTGTACCCAATAGGTATCAGAGGAGCCAAAGGCAGCATTTAATCTGGGGTTTTTGTTGTTGCTTTTATTTGTGGAATTTAAGGGGAGTAGTATGAGCTGAGCTATTCTTTTTCCTTTAGGGATAGATATAGGGCCTGTTGGGGCTGATGCCAGGAGAGTAATTTGTCCCGTATAATCGTTATCAATAACTCCTGGGGTAATGTGGAGGCCAGCCAACATAGAGCTTCCTCGTCCTAAGATTAGGCCAAATGTCCCAGGGGGTAGGGGTCCATAAGTTTCTGTGGGGAGGAGCTGGATGCCTTGATCGGGTATTAATATTGTATCGGTGGCGGAACAGAGGTCCAATCCTGCGCTTCCCGGAGTGGCGCGGCAGAGGGAGTTGATGTCTGCGCGGGGAGGATTTGTTTCCGTGTCTGAGCTTGGGGAGCGAACCTGATTGCCCCTAGGTTCTGTTCCGATGATGGGGCCAGGGGCTGGCCCCTCTGGGAGTTTCCCTGTTTTGGTAGAAGTGGTGTGCCTTTAATGTCTGTTTTGGAAAGACACTCATTGGCCCAATGTAAGCCGCGTCGGCATCGAGGGCAAATTGTTTTAGGGGGTGGGCGGGACTGTGTCCCTGCTGGGCATTCACGAACAAAATGCCCTGGCTGCTTACAATTAAAACAAGTTCTTTGTTGCTGATCCTTGGTAAAGTCCTTAAGCGCAGCCCCTATGGCTAGTCCAATGGCATGGGAGGTTCCTATACCTGAGCAGAGTTTGATATAGTCAGAGAGACTGCCACAGCGATGGGGTCGTATAGTCTCCTGACAAGATGGGTTAGCATTTTCATAGGCCAGGTGTTTAATAAAAGCGCTTTCTGTTTCTCCTTCCCCGACTAGCCGTTCAGCCGCATCAGTTAAGCGGCTGACGAAATCACTGTACGGTTCATCAGGGCCCTGGCGAATTTTTGCTAAGGAGGTGGTAGCTGAGCCTTTGGGCGGAAGGCGCCGCCAAGCCCTAAGGGCTGCGTTTTGAATTTGAGCTAGAAGGCCGGGGGGGAAGGCTGCTTGAGCTTCATTGGTGTCATAGGGGCTGCGCCCAAGTAGCTTATCTCTAGTCCATGAGCGAGAGGTCTTACTTTCACTATTGCGCTGCGCGGTCTCGCGGCAGTTTTCCGCAAAGTCAGTACGCCATAGAACATACTCCCCTCCTGCCAACGTGGCTCGAGCCAGGGAAAACCAATCATTAGGGGTCAGCCATCGATCACTCAGGCTTTCGATTAAGGCCAGGGTGAAAGGGGCGGTGGGACCATAATTGGTTACAGCCGCTTTTAGGTCTTTTAGGTGTTTTAGGTTAAGGCGGCGGTATCTTTGGCCTCTAGCTTGGTTGTTTGTTTGGTCCTGGTCTGGATTGGGGTCCTCTGTATCAGAGATTTCATCTGCAGAATTTGGGTCCCAGTTTTGAGAGTCAGGGGGCCTTCCCCCTCCCCTTCCTCGGGGAGGGGTACGTCCTCCGGAGGAGGTCCGGGGTTGTGACTACGAGTAACCGGGAATGCGAGGACAGGGGCTTTAGATTTTGGATCTTTTGTAGATTTTTTAGGAAGTTGGGTGGGTTGGTTGGGGCTTAGTGATGCGAGTTCCGCCTCGAGGGCTTGGATTTCTTTGATAAGTTGGACGTGTTCGCGTTTTTGCTGTAGAATTTCCTTTAGTGAAGAAATTTCTTGGGTTAGGGAGATTTTAGCTTGCCGGATGGGATCGGAGGAGGGAGGGGGGCTGTGGAATGTTTCCGGGGCTGGAATTTGGGAGATAGGGATGTCTAGTGAGGGGTCGGTGTTATAAGGAGGGGGCCTAAGGGATTTACTGGAGGTGCTACGAAGGGCCGGGGCTGTAAAATGCCAGGGGTCTTTATTATTGTGATAATGGGCGGCCTGATCCTTTGAAGTTTCCTCACCCTCTGGAGACAGGTGGTCCTCCTGATGTCTTAGGGGGGTGAGGGAAGGATAGATACTCGAGATTTTAGGGGGAGGGGATTCAGGTTTATTACAGATGTCTGGAGATTTTTTGTCAGGCTGAGATTTAGTGATTGTTTTGGAGGGTGCCGTGGGCTCCTCAGGGACTGAAGGGCAAGCAGAGGGTGGCCGGGAGCTATCTTTAAGGACTGTTTCCACTGTTTTAATTATGTCTTGGATATCAGGGTCTTTAGGGTGGACTTTAAGGATATCCTGAATAAGATTCCAAAATGAGAAGGCGGAGACAGGGATCTTTTCAGGGCCAAAGGTTTGATAGTAATCCTGAAGTGCATCGCCTACTCTCTTCCATCGTCTATGGTCAATAGTGCCCTCTAGGGGGAACCATGGGCAGGTTTCATGAATAAAGGAGAAGAATTGTCTAAGCTCCTTTCTCTTAACCCTTACTCCCCGTGTCCTGAGTGACTCATTGAGTCCGCCTAGAAATACCTCATGAGAGCTTAATGAATTGCCCATTATTTTGGCTGGGTAGTTTTCAAGATCTCCTCCTCCACGTAAGCCTCTGGGACGTATAAACCCCGTGCCAGGTCAGCTCGGAATTTCTTAAATCACTGGTGATCCTTATGTAACCGCTCTCCTTTTACCTTACGGCCTCTGCTCACGTGTCATAGGTCGGGATGTATAAGCCCCATACCAGGATATCGACCACTGAGATATAGTGAGCTCAGAGTTTGCCAGAGAGGGTGACACAGGTCGGGCCAGCAAAGAATTACTCTTCCGAGTGATTCAGAGGTTCCACTGCCAGTGTCAGGTACCCTTCACACTTCCCCGAACGGCGAGGTGGACGCTTATTAGTGGACTGGAGGGAGACCAAGAAAACTAAAAAGGCCAGCCAAAGAGGGTGAAGGCTCTCAAGAGGTATTTTGGATTCTTGCTTGAAAAGTTTCGTCTGCTTACCTTCACAACGATCTGTCTCACGGGCGGGCGAAACCGTGGCGATCCAGATGCCGAGTCTTCACTCACGAGTCAATACTGCGCGGCGACTCAAAGGGGTGCCTGGCCAGGGCTTCAAGCAGACGTTCTCGCAGGGGGTCCCCAAGGCCCCACGTTGGGCGCCAGACTGTCCCGACCTGCGGGACAACAACGGGGGAACCAAGAGACACCCTAGGAGAATGAGGCAAGCAAGGGACACGAAAGAATGGAGGCAAGACAGGATTCTGATCAAGCCTCGAACTTTATTCTTACAGCGGCAGAATATATACTGTTTTAGGGACGGGGGGTGGGTAAAGGGTGGGTAAAGGGTGGGTTATCTTTTAACTCCTGGCCAATTTGCAAGACACAGGTGGTTTCTGGTAATTAGGAGTTTCCGAAGGAACCAGAAACTTATAGTTCTTAAGATGGCTTTGTCTAAGCCAATATTTCTAATGGCTCCCAACAGAAGACAAGTGGTGGGTGTTTTCAGTAAAATCTGATACCTTTTGGGGGAAGGATAGGAGGAGATGTCACAGTTTCCAGTTTTAGTTTAAATCTCTTCTTCTTGATCTGATACAAAGACAGACAGGGAGACAAACAGAAACAATCAGGGGATGTGCGTGCTTTACCAGGAATCAAGGGGACTTCTTCGTTCATAGGTCAACACTTAGTCATTGAGCCTCGCTTGCTGGGCTGTGTGTTGCTATTTGGATGACCTCTTTCTACAAAGACAATGCGGCCCTGACTGGGTAGATTACATGCCGGGGGATGAGAAGCTTTACCTTGTTGGTGTTCCAACATTGCTTTGAGCATCAGGCCTGTTTCCATCATCACAGCAGGTGGGAGCTGTGCCATCAGTACAAGCCTATTTCTATCTTCTGCCTATAGGTTCATAACATAGAATGAAGGGAAAACCAGGCAGACTGCCTCGACAATGGGGAGCAGTAATTTAGCAAACATTCTGCTTTGGTGACAACACATGACCCCCAACAGTTCCTTGGGCAGTGATACACACTCATGCTTACCAAGTTGCTAAACATTTGCCAAGTAAAACACTCACACTTGCAAAGTTTTTAACATGATCATTCAATTACACTTAGGAAGGCAACTTTGTACAACAAATGTCATTTTCTAAAATACAATGTATGCATAATACAAATATATAATACATCAAACAGATGACTGCTGGCTGTGATTTATTTTTCATGCACATAATGACCACATAGAATAAGTCTGAGGTCACTTTCCAAACCACTGCTGTGTGAGTGGATGTACAAAGGGCTCTTGGGTCTTGGGCAGAGTCACCATGAAGTAGGTGCTGTGTGTGGAAATGCAATACCGGGTTCTGGAGTCAAAAATCACTGACAAGGTACCCCCGGGAGGATACAAGGAACCAGCACCCTGGCCACAGGTTCCAGGAAGTCACCTCTCCAGGCCACTGCGGCATCAATGGTGTGTCTAGCCCTCACTCTGTGTGTCCCTCAGTCTGGGTGTCCCTCGGTCACCGACACCAGCTGAGTCTGCTCACATCTTCTGGGGGGGGCGGGGGACTCTGGGAGCAGCAAAGCAAGGCAGTAGAGGGAAGCACGTGCAGGACCCTCCTCTGTCCATTTCCCACCTCCTTCAAATCTCGCTTTCCCCTGCTCCTCCCAGCCTTGCCCTGAGAGCCTCACCCCTGACCTGGTGGCTTGGGAGACCCTGCAAGGAACCTGCTAGAGTGGCCTCGTCCTGTTGTGTCATGACCTTGGCACCTGAGGGACACTCGAACATTTTATTTTTATCTTGTAGACACATCGCAAGGAAAAACAGCATAGCTAAATGCTCTGCTCATCATGGTGCCTTTTTTTTTAGGGGTATGCTGCTTTCTCACACCCTCCAAATCTGTGTATGTTTTCATTAATTCTTTACACAGGATATCTTTTCCCCATTCATTTTTTTAGAGAGCATGGAAGG
This sequence comes from Myotis pilosus, assembly GCA_036010255.1. Classification (NCBI taxonomy): domain Eukaryota; kingdom Metazoa; phylum Chordata; class Mammalia; order Chiroptera; family Vespertilionidae; genus Myotis; species Myotis pilosus. Next base: position 60,990 of record JASKON010000002.1, read on the forward strand.
GAGAGAGGGGGAGGAGAGAGAGAAAACAAGCAAACATGAGTATGCAAGAGACACATGGATCTTTGGCTCCCACAGGAGCCCAGACCAGGGCAGGCAATGAAACATGCATCCCAGGTATGTGCTCTGGACCAGGAATACCATCGGAGACCTACCCTGGGCATCTGAACTTCTAACCAGCGAGCAACACTGGCCAGGGCCTATTTCTTCCACTTAGCAGATGAGAACACATGTCACTCTTTCTTCTGGCAGAAGGAAGGCAGTCAATCTATGATGATCACTCATCATTCATGTTTCTCTCTTCCTTTCTGAAATAGAACAAAAATATATTTCTAAAAAACACACCGTAGTCCTGACAGCTGTGGCTCAGTGGATAGAGTGACGGCCTAAGAAATGAAAGCTCCCTGGTTCAATTCCCAATCAGGACACATGCCCTGCTTGTGGGCGCGATCCCCAGTTGGGGGGGTGGGGCGGGGAGACAGGAGGCAGCTGATCCATGATTCTCACTCATAATTGATGTTTCCATCTCCCTCCCTCCTTCCCTCTCCCTTCATCTCTAAAATCAATTTAAAAAATAGTTTTAAAACCTCACTGTGTTTCAACAAAAAACTTTACATTGAATTTTTTTCCTCGTGGTGCTAACACCTTCCCATGAGAACCCTGCATCTGGAGGTGCCATCAACAATGACAGCCTCCCTGGTACTGATGGCATCAATACGAGCAGCCTACAGGGGAGGGACTGCCTCAGGAATGCCCACCTCTAGGCTACTCGTTGCATTGATCATTGCAGCCTCCAGGGGACTGGCTGCCTCATTAAAGAGGCCACTCAAGGGGCCGCTGAGTCTATTGGGAATAACACCTTCTCCCGATACCCCTGCACCTCGCTGGGTATTTATTTTTTTTACTTTTGAAGTTTTTAATGCACGAAAAGAACATCCCAGGAACAGAACAGGTATTGACTTATTAATGATGAAGCACTATACAAGAGCCCCTCCCAGTCGGAGCACATGCCTGGGTTGTGGGCTTGATCCCCAGTAGGGGTATGCAGGAGGCAGCCAATCAATGAGTCTTTCTCATCATTGCCCTTTCTATCTCTCTCCCTCTCCCTTCCTCTCTAAAATCATATATATATATATATATATATATATATATATATATATATATATATGGCTATCATCCGGCTCATCAGAAAGCTAAAGCCTTGGTAATAGCTTGAGATTCAGGTCAGTGTTTCGCTCATCTCTATCTCCCCTCCCCCTTCTCCATGGCTTCCTCCCTCCGACCCCCCTTCACCCTCCCCCTTCCCTTCTCCATGGCACCCTCCCCCTTCTCTGTGTTCCAGAGTCGAGACCAGCAGTAAGGACACAGCCTGTCCATGCTCAGGCCAATTCCCCTGCAAGTTTGTTTTGTATTATTTTTTTAATATTTGTATTGATTTCAGAGAGAGGCAGGAGAGAGAAAGAGATGGAAACATCCATGATGAGAGAGAATCACAGATCGGCTGCCTCCTGCAGGCCCCACACTAGGGCATGTGCCCTGATCGGGAATCAAACTGCGACCTCCTGGTTCATAGGTCGATGCTCAGCCACTGGGCACCGCCGGCCGGGCTGTTTTGTATCCGTGTTCGACGTGCGGAGAATGCGGGGCTGGGAGGCATGGTCACAGGACTGATGACAGCAGGACGGGCACTGGAAGTGCTAAACATCCGGGGGCCACGCGGTGCCTTCGGGTTCGTGGAGACGCTGACTCTGTGCCTCGACGAACTCTGCTGCCCGTGGAGGCGGCTCCTCTGCTGGGGGAGGAAGGGGGGCTCTGGACCAGGCCCCTGGACTGGACTCCTGACTCAACGCGGACTTGGGCGGGTGGGCTGCCTTGTCTGGTGTCGGACTGCGGATCTGTAACAACTGGAAAGTCCTGCCATCGCTGGGGACAGGGGTCCCGGGGGCCTCCTGCTTCCCGTATGCTCTCGAGCGGCAGAGGCATGACAGCTTTCCTCATGGCTCTTTCCCGGATGGCGAGGACACCCCCAGCAGAGAGCGTCTCCTCTATGTCATCCCGAAGGGTTTGTCCGCCGTCCCCAGCAACTACGGCAGGGCTTCCCTGGGGCAGGGCAGGGGGCGGTGCGTGCAGCCCACGACACAGACTGGGGTCCTAGGCGTGGAGTCGGTCAGCTGTGACCCAGAGGGACAGTCCACATCGGCGTGGGACCTGGAGAGCAGGCCGCGGAGGCAGGGCCGGGAGCAGAGAGCTCCTGCCCCTGACCCAGCGCCCACGAGGCCGCGCCGGCTGACCCGGCTGACCTGCTGACCAGCTGACAGGTGAGTGTGCGGGGGAGGGGGGGAGGCCGAGTGTGCCTCTGAGGCTCCCGGATCAGCTGAATGCTGGTCCCTCGCACACGCGCGTCCCTCCTTTCTGACATCAAGAATTTTTTCAAAGTGCAAATACCTGTCAGCCAGCCCTGCTTTTTCCCGGGTGTCAGTCGGCGCTGTCGTTACAGTCAAAGCTGCCTTCTGATGCTTCCTGCGGGGCAGTCACCCGCCGGCAAAAAGTGAATGCGTTTCCTTGTCTGTTTGTCTCGGCCACGCCCGGACAGACGGACACGTTCCCTCCTGGCAGGCAGCCAAATGGGGCGCAGGAACACGTTCCTCACAACAAGCACGTTGTCCAGCACCGCCCTGCTCATCAGGAGAAGGGGACCACCAGGAATGGCCCTCGCTCCTCGAGTCTGCCTCATTGTTCTCCGATTGTAGGCGACAGGAAACCAGAGAGATAATGGAAGGAAAATGGAAACCCCGGCTTCTCAGGGAGAGATGGCTTCTCAGGGACGCCCGCCCTGCACGAAGCTCGGCTACTGCGCCCCGTGCTCTGCAGCCACGGCCGCCCGCGGGCTCTGCTCCACGCATTTATGCTCCTGTGGCTGGTCCCTGTCTGACGAGAAGGCGGGGCCTCCCACCTTCATGCTCTCTCTGGGCCTGCACACCTCAGCCCGATCGGATATTGATTTTTCACGGTAACATCGTTACCCTGCAGTGACTCCGAGCTTCTTGTGAAAATCATGGGGAACCATGAAATGTTAAACCACACGAAACAGCACTTCCTGGCCCTAACATTGTATTGTTACCTCTGGTTAACGAAAGCACCCAAACCACCCCCTCTCCTTGATGCTGTTTCACTGGAAAACGTCCCTAGGAAGGGGCTTCTGGAGGGTTCCCTCCCCGCCCGCTCCCCGAAGAGAGGTCGTGGGTGTCTCCTCAGTCAGCTGGAGGGGACTGGAGTTCCCCAACCCGGGCACGTGCCCTGACCAGGACTCGAACCCCGACCTCCTGGTTCACAGGTCGACGCTCAGCCACTGAGCCACGCCCGCCCATGAGACTGAAGACTTTTTAGTCCGTGACAAACGTCCCTTCCAAACGGTCGCCCTCCACCTGTTTAGACGTGTGATGTTGTGGTTCATTGTTGAGAAGCAGGTACGTTCAGGTGGAGAGAGGCATCGCTGGGCACCGGCTGGGCCACCTGCGTGCTAGCAGCTCTGTCCATGGAGCGAGGAGGGGAAGGAAGGCCACAGAGGGACCCCGAGGACCCCACCTAAGGCACAGGTGGGGGTGAGACATCCACACAGGAGGGTGACTGAGAAATGAGAGGTGTCGAGGTGGAGGCAGGCTGGTAGGAGCCTTTTCCTGGCAGCGGGGAAGGGCCTGCAGGGTGGGCGCTGTTACTTGTCTGTGTGGAGGGAAGAGATAGGGATTCGCTGGAATAACCGACTAGGGAGTCAGGGGGACTGTGGGGAGGTTTCCCTACCGAGATGAGTCAGGGTTGATAGATTCTGCTTCTCTGCTGGGAGAGGGGAGGGGAGGAGGAGGAAGAGAGGAAGAGGGAGGGAGAGGGGACGGGGGGATCAGTCCAGGGTTATTAAAATGTGAAGGGAAAGTGAGGGAGTAGGAGCAGGAAGTGACTCTTCCAGACGTTTGGTGTAAACTGGAGGCTGACGATTTTTTAAAAAATATTTTTTTTAATTGATTTCAGAGAGGGAGGTAGAGGGAGAGAGAAGTAGAAACATTAATGATGAGAGAGAACCATGGATCAGCTGCCTCCTGCACACCCCACACTGGGGATCAAGCCCGCAACCTGGACATGTAACCTGACTGGGAATCAAACTGTGACCTCCTGGTTCATAGGTCAACACTCAACCACTGAGCCACACTGGCTGGGCAAAATTTTCTTCTTTTTCTTTTCTTAACAAGGCACTGAATCCCACACTTGCACATGAAGGATAAATGATCTGTTTAAGAATGCAAACAAAAAATGTGTCACGTACTACACATCCAAAATGGGTTTAAAAGTTTTCACCTTTAAGGGAATAAATTCCCATTATTTAGAAAAATAGACTGTATGGTCACTTGGCCTCCAGTAACGCCGACCAAGCACAGAGTGGACACTAGGAGAGTGACCCAGTGTGGAGAGCAGGCGCGTGGCGGCCCCGGGAGGAGCCAGGGGTGCGGGTGCGGGTGTGGGTGCAGGTGAAGGTGCTGGGCTGCAGCTCAGGATGTGGGAAGCCCAGCGGGCGTCCGTGAGGGGAAGCCGTGCAGGTGGGGGACAGAGCACTCACAGCCCGGCTGCCCCGGGTCCAGGCACCCACGGGGGCTTGGAGACCTGGGAGTGATGGCGGCGGAGCCCTAAGCACACTCAGGCGGGCTGTCTGGGGAGGACCTGGGCCGCCCCTCAGCAGCCTTCTCCCCTCCCTGCCCCAGCGCCGTCCTTCGCCCCGACTTCCCTGGCGATCCAGCGGGGCAGCTCCTTCCTGCTCCAGACTAGACCTGGCCCGAGGCCCGTGCCCACCGCCCTCTCCTCGGGCGTCACTGGGCATGCTGGGTGCTGTCGGGGCTCAGAGGCTGAGCTGAGAACAGGACGCCGTCATGTCAGCTACTCACACACATGTCTGTGACGGTCAGCGCACGGCTTGTTTTTCCATCTCGCTCGGAACTGGGTGGGTAAGAGTTCTGACCTGGTGCAGAGGGAGGCTCCCCGTGGGGCTAAGAAGGAGAGGAGGTGGGGGCGGCCATGTGGCCAGTCACCCTGAGAGCGAGTGCCGGCCACCCCTGCCCCCGCCCCAGCCCCTGGTGCAGTGACTCTCCTAAGACCCACCTGTCCAGCTCCCTGGGCTGCCAATGGGTCAAAAGGGCCGGCCCAGGCCCCAAGGGGGGAGATGCAGGAAACGGTGGGCAGTGTCCATTTTCACAGGGCCTGACACAGCCCTTCCTGTTCCTGCCGTGTGGCCAGGACACCCCCACACACGCCTCAAAGTTGCTTCGAAAGAGGGGAGGTGACCTGTCGAGTGTGAATCACCAGGAAGTGGACCCGATGGGTCATGCAGCACATTCCAGAGAGGAAACAAACCACCATTCACTGGAGTCATCCCCTCAGCGCCCATGCGGCCGTGGACACGGGGCAGGGGAGGGTGAAGGGGCAACGACTGACCCCCACGGGGCAGGGGAGGGCAAGGGGGCAACAACTGACCCCGCGGCAGCGCACTCAGGCCCCAACTCACATCCACGTTCCACGGCCCAGGGGTGCCCGAGGGACCCACAGATACTGGTTTGCGTCTGTTTCGCTCGGATGTTAAAGCTCACGTCGCCCAGGGCGATACCATTTCAGCTCCGTCTCCCAGGGCGATGCCATTTCAGCTCCGTCTTCCCTCTTTCCTGGTACAGGGCGTTTCATTTCAGGTTCATCACACTTTCCAAGGCCTGGCGTCGGCACCTGGGGCTTCCCGGGCACCTTACATCTCCCCGTGGGAGGACCCCTGGGTGCCGTCGGTGCCACGCTAGGAAGGGGACTTGGGTCCGGCCGGCTGGCTCAGTGGGTGAGCGTCGACCTATGAACCAGGAGGTCAGGGTTCAATTCCCGGTCAGGGCACAGTCCGAGGTTTCGGGTTTGATCCTCAGTGTGGGGCGTGCAGGAGGGAGCCGACCTGTGATTCTCTCATCGCTGATGTTTCTATCTCTATCTCTCCCTCTCCCTTCCTCTCTAATATCAATACAAATATTAAAGAAAAAAAAGGGGGGGGGGGGGACTCGGCCCAGCGGGTGGGAACAAGGAGCCCAGGCCATGTCACTCAGTGGGCATGTGGGCCGGACCCAGTCACTGCAGACGACCCCCACAGGCACGTCTGAACCCAGGATGGCGACCTCTGGCCACAGGCCTCACCTGCTGCTCCAGGAGAGCAGCCCCCTGGCTGTCACGGGCAGCACCAGGCTAACCTCACAGCCCCTGCCGCAGAGAGGTCTTCGGGCCCTGTCAGCAACCTCCACCCCCACCCCACCTTCCCTTACCCACCCACCTCCCCCGCTGCCCAGGGAGCAGCAGCCGCAGTTTTTCTCCTTAAACTCTGTTCCAAGGGCTGACACGGGTGGCATTCTCAGAGCCGTCGCTCTTGGTGGGGTCCCCATGTCTCCACTTCCACCAGCACCTAATGTTGTTCTGCGTGACTGTCTCGCCACCGTGTCCCAGTCACCTGAACCATGAGGGCCTGCTGTTTCTGGAATCTCTGGAATTTTCCAGAACGCATCAATGACAAGTCTTCACATTCGTGGTTGTTGCCTTAAACAATCACTTTCTGGTGCCACGTGGGCCAGCCCAGGACGTGGGGGAGGGGCGGAGCCCAGAGCCTCTCTCTGTGCTCATAGCCCGGCCGAGAGCAGTGCAGCAAGAATGTTAAACCTGTGGCTCCCGACTGCCCCGGGGCGCTGACCCTTTCCTCCGATTGTCAAATGAAAACAATGACAGATGACAGCCCCTCCCCCTCCCCAGGGGTGAATGAATCAAAATTATGCCTTTTTTGGCTTTATTGGCAGAAGCTGTACTTTCAGTGAGCCGCAGGGTTTTAGTGATAGTTTACATGCCGGGAGGTGAAGCGGCTGTGATCACTGGCCTGGCTGCGGTCACTGGCCTGGACGCCGGGTCCCTCTCTGCTCCTGCCTCTACTCCTGCCGGGAGTCCGTAGCCCTCCCCGCGGCCCAGGCCTCCAGGGGCCTCCAGCCCAGCATCCTGGGCCAGCAGCAGTGACAGTGTGGGAGCCTCTGGGCAGGAGCTCCTGGAGGCCCAGGCTGCACTGACTGAGCTCAGAGTCTCCTTCCCTTACATCCAGTAGCCCTGCCCCCGGCAATCTGTGACCTCTGTGACCTCTGTGACCTCTGTGACAGGGGTGAATGCTCTGTGTCAGAACCGAGGAACACAGCAGGACACGGGGGTCCAGAGGGAGCTGGTGAGCAGGTGTCCCGGCATGCACACACACACACACACACACACACACACACGCGCGCACACACACACACACGCACACACACGCGCACGCACACACGCACGCACACACACGCGTGCACACACCACATGATGGCCTTGGGTCTGAAGGACCCCAGCCATGGGGACCTGTGGGGTCCTGGCCCCGCCCCGTCACCGGCCGCCGTCTGACATTGTCCATACGCTGCTGCCCGGGGCACGGGGGTGAGGCCGTTTCACACGCAGCGTTTTGTAGTTACCGTGGGCATCTCGCACCTGCAGGACGGGTCCCTCACGAGCAGTGGTTCTCAACCTTCTGGCCCTTTAAATACAGTTCCTCATGTTGTGACCCACCATAAAATTATTTTCGTTGCTACTTCATAACTGTCATGTTGCTACTGTCATGAATTGTCATGTAAATATCTGATATGCAGGATGGTCTTAGGCGACCTCTGTGAAAGGGTCGTTCGACCGCCAAAGGGGTTGCGACCCACAGGTTGAGAACCACTGCTGTAAGAGAATGACTGAGCTCAACGGTAGGAAGGCCGGGCCCGAAGATTGCCAGTGTAATTGGGGCAGGAACATGTGCACGTAAGTGATGTCGGCTTGGCGAATGCCGACAGGTGAGAGGAGCCAAGGCCGATGCGGACAACGGCAGTGATGTTGCGAGAGCTCAGGCTCAGGTGCCAAACGGCCGTGTAATTAACGAGGTTGTTGGGAGGGTTTTGCAGTTCCTGTCAAGCCGAGGGCGTCCCATAGGAACAGCCGGGTCAGGCAGGAGCCGTGCCAACAACGTTCAGATGGCTGAACATAGCCGCTTATGTGATACTTATATAGCTCAGGGAACAAAGGGAATCTGCTTTACCATTTTAAGGCATATGTCTGGGGGTGCTTAGGGGCTGGGAGGAGGGGGGGAAGGAGAGGAAAATGGGAGATATCTATAATACCATCAACAATAAAAAATATATTTAAGCCCTAGCTGGTCTGGCTCAGCAGATAGAGCGTCAGCCTGCAAACTGAAGGGTCCCGGGTTCAATTCCGGTCAAGGGCACATGCCTGGGTTGTGGGTTTGGTCCCCGGTAGGAGGCAGGAGGCAGCCATTCAGTGATTCTCTCTCATCATTGATGTTTCTATATCTCTCTCCCTCTTCCTCTCTGAAATCAATAAAAATATTTTTTAAAAATATTTTAAAAATTTTGAAGCATACAAAAAATAAACTGTTTCCTGCACTAAATAATCATAATAAAACATAGGTCAATTTATATATTTCCTTTACTGCTCAGTAGCCTATGTTGACTCTCCCCCATGGCATCAAGTGGGACCAGGTCAGTGGTTTATAGCATTTGTAGGGCAGGCCTGCGTCTCTTCCGAAGAGGCTCACAGCCTCAGGAGTGAAGTCCAGCCCGGGGAGGGCGCCACCTTAATCCCGAGCCCACAGCTGTGAGGGGGAGAGGTCACTGTCTGACCTGCTCGTGGCCTGAGGTTAGGTGACCTGCTGGGGAACTCAGGTGGCAGGTGACACACCAGGCCAATCAGCTCTGCTCTGGGGAAGACGGAGGCCAGTCCACCAGAGAGGCCTTCCCCTGGTTGCCTCCCAGTGTGCCCGCCTGCGCCGTGGCACCCGCAGGCCTGGAAGGGAGACCGGCAATCGGGGGGCACCTGAGCCGCCTCCACCGCTCGCTCACCTGCCCCCGCAACAACCCCCAGCATCGGAGGGTCTCTGGGCATAGTTGCCACCACAGCCCAGTGATACGAGGTCCTCAGAGATGCAGGGTGACAGCATGTTCGGCCGCCGGTCAGCAAGTCCGAACAATGCCAATGACGCATGAGAAGCCTCCTCGGTGCCAGGGGCTACTTACCTCTAAGCAGCAGGCGGCCCGTGGGAGGCGTGACCTCCAGCTCACAGGTGAGGACCTGCCCCGGGTCCCACCTGGTCCCGTGCATCTGAGCCCAGGGCTGGAGCCTAACAGCACGGCCAGGGCGGGGTGACACCCATGTAGGCAGTCAGGAAACCCGCAGAGGGGCCAGGGCTCCACACATTTATGGCTGCAGGAGAGCCATCACCAGTCGGCGGAGAAGACCCCTGAGAGCCTGGAGTCCGAGGCTGCAAGATGGACTTCTATGGAACCGTGGCCCAGGGCCCAGAATGGCTAAGTCTGTCCCATGTAGACTCAGACCCGCACCTTCCCGAAGGGACGGCGCCTCCATGTCCCGCGTGGGCTCAACACATGCCTGGTGAGCAGGCCTGCAGACCGGTCGTCATTTTAGCCATATTCGGGGGGATGTCCAGACGTTCCAGACACGCGCTGCTTCACCATAACCCTAACCCTAACCCTAACCCAAACCCTATCCAGGACAGAGCCCTAAGCCTAACCCTAACCCTAATCCTAACCCTAACCCTAACCGTATCCTGGGCAGAGTCCTAAGCCTAACCCTAACACTAACCCTAACCCTATTCTGGGCAGAGCCCTAAATCTAACCGTAACCCTAATCCTAACCCTAACCCTATCCTGGGCAGAGCCACAACCCTAACCATAACCATAACCCTAACCCTAACCCTAACCCCAACCCCAACCCCAACCCCAACCCTAACCCTAACCCTAACCCCTAACCCTAACCCCTAGCCCTAGCCATAGCCCTAACTCTAACCCTTAACCCCTAACCCTAACCCCAACCCTAACCCTAACCCTAACCCTGACCCACAGGCCCAGCCAAAGACATACCAATAGGCACAGACATATCCATAGGCACAGTCATAGCCACAGCCATAGCCATATACCATATACCATATCCAATGGCCCATAGCCGTAGCCCATAGCCATAGGCATAGCCATATCCCTTATACCATATCCAATGGCCCATAGCCGTAGCCCATAGCCGTAGCCAAAGACATAGGCATAGGCCTACTACCTAGTGACCTGGGGACAGGTACCTGTTGACCTGGTGACCTGATATCCCTGGAACTGGTAACCAGTCACCAGGTAACCAGCATCCTCATAACAGGTAACAGGTGACCAGCTCACTTGTAGCTGGTAACCTGTAACCTGGTTACTGGTAACCGGTAACCTGATCACCAGTAACCTGGTAACGGGTAACCTGGTACCTGGTAACCTGGCAACCAGTAACCACTAACCTGGTAATCGGCAACCTAGTAATCGGTAACCAGTTACCTGGCAATTGGTAACTGGTAATTTGGCCACAGGCAACCGAGTTACCACTAACCTGGTAACTTGGAAACCCTCACGAATAACCTCGTATCCAGTAAACAGTAGGCTGGCAACCGACAAACTAGGAAGCATTAACCAGCTAACAGGGAATCTGGTAACCAGCAACTGTGAACCGGGGAGGCGGTCACTGGGGCACGTGGCAACCGGTTACCTAGAGCAAGCTGTACTCCACGAATGAGCTGAGAACGCTAGCACAGGGGAAGGTTAAGAGATTAGCAGCATCTGGTTGCAAACAGCACAGAATCTTGCATCCTGAGATCGGGAAAATGGTGAATGGCTGAAAGCAAAGTAAAGGCAATAGGTGGCACACTGGAGACACAGCAGCCATGCACCTCACATGACCAAGCACGTGCCAGCTTGCAAGAAACGCTGAGCACATGCTGCCACTCACACAGGGAAAGTGCTCTGGAAGCAAGATCTGAAGATGCCACCACTGCATAACCCTGTCCTGATTCCTGCGGAAAGCCCATGAAAAGGAACTGCAGGCATAACCAGGAGAGCAGCTAGCTATCGCTGTTAGGCTACTCTACCCTCACTCACTCTCCTTCCTCGTCCCTTCCTTCCTTTCTTCCTTCCTTCCTTCCTTCCTTCTTCTTTTTTTTAAATATATTTTATTGATTTTTTACAGAGAGGAAGGGAGAGAGATAGAGAGTCAGAAACATCGATGAGAGAGAAACATCGACCAGCTGCCTCCTGCACATCTCCCACTGGGGATGTGCCCGCAACCCAGGTACATGCCCTTGACCGGAATCGAACCTGGGACCCCTCAGTCCGCAAGCCGACGCTGTATCCACTGAGCCAAACCGGCTTTGGCCTTCCTTCCTTCCTTCCTTCCTTCCTTCCTTCCTTCCTTCTTTCCTTCCTTCCTTCCTTCCTTTGCCCCCTCCTTCCTTCATCCCTTTCCCACTACATACCACTTGCTAGCACTGAAAATCTAACCTGAGGGAAAAAAAATGTGTTAGCTGAGAGAAAACAGCAAAGCACAACACAGCAACCGAAGTCTGGATCCAGGGCCCCTGGTCCTGGAAAAATACTGCAGAGAACACACAGCGGAGGATAGCAAAGCAGAAATAGCTGACGCATGATGGCAGCATTGCTGCCATCCTGCACACAACAAAGGAAAACATTGCCTCGCAGGTACAGAGAAGCAATGGCCATGACCGTGTACCCAAAGTACTGAGTCATGACTGCGTATGCAATGTTAATGCATGAATGGGAAGGCACCAGCAAGAGCCACAGGAGCTCTGTCATATGCTTGCGTGCAGTACCAGACACGTAAGGACAACTCCCGGGGAAGGTTTGTGGAGGGCAAAGCATCAAAAAATGAAGGACTGAGTAGCATTACGCAGACACAGGAGGGATGGCACATTTCTCATATCAGGCACCACAAGGCACCTACCCCTGCAGCCATCATTCCAGACATGAGCGCACTGGAAGTACTGCCTCCATTGAAAGCACCGTTGAGAATGGAAGCGATGGAAAGCAGCAGATGAGAAAGAGAAACTGCAAAGCTGGCTGCTCTCCACTCGGGTAAAATGGCAAACAATCCTTTCCACACAATCTCAACCATTGCAACTGCGCAAACCCAGACGGTCACTGCACTGCACCGCACCCAAGGTGGAGGAATGTCTGGGTCGGTAATGGATTTGGAAGGATGGGGGGCGGGGGGGGGGGGCGGGCACACACACATTTCTGAGAGGAAGGACAAACACAGGCTTGCCACCCTGCATGGACACGTATATGGAGTGCTGAGGAAACATGCAACCGCCTGAACCCCTTAGCAGAGAAGGGAGAGTACAAGCCAAGCAGGCCCCCTGCTGGAAACGGGTAACAGACCCATTGTGGTTCAACCGTCAGGCGTCCTCTGCTTTGTCAGCTCTGGCCTCAGTGCCCACTCAGTAGCCTCACATCATGGATGACAAGCAAATCTCTCCATCACAGACAAACACAAACATTCCTCCTCAGCTAGGACTTGGCTCCACCTGCTGGGCAAGCAGGGACAGGCCTTTCCAAATGGAATCCTCTCAGCAACACGGACAGAGAGACACGGACAGAGAGACACAAGGGCTCTCAGAGACGTTCCTGGGAGCAAGTTTGCAATACTAGGATGCTCTCCTCCCTCAATACCTCACTTCCAAGGAACATATTTTCATTCTGAATGCATGTGGTTTTGAAAAAATCTTATTTGTGTAGCATAGTATTCGCACAAGGAGTGGAAGAAAAAAGCTAGCATGCAAACCTTTCACTTTAAAAAAAAGATGGCTTCTCTTTCCTCAGCTTATTTCAAACACAGTGACTGCATTTGGCACTTGAACTTCACAGGATTCAGAACATTCTTAAACGATGACGCACTGCTTTATGCTTATCACATTCACATCTACGAAGGGGAAATGACACAACAATCCTGCTTCATCGCATGCGCACTTCAACAGGAATGCCTATGGATGCCACGTGCTCAAAACAGGTGCAGGAAAACATGTTTATTTCCACTTAGGGTGGTTGGGAGTGGTTTGAAATTTACATCTTTCACAGGGAATACGAGCTGCTTACAGCATCAGATCGCCAGAACCACCTGTACACCCAACACTCTCTGGTTTCTTTTAAAAGAGCACAAAATGAGCAGCTTGGACACAGTGAGAGTCACCTGACAGGGAACCTCAGTGCACCCGTCTCCAGGACGCCCCTTGGCAGGGCTGCAAGGGGTGCACAACCACAGCCATAACAGTGACTTCCGGGAATTCTCTCTCATCAAGGATTCTCTCTCAGCACGGATATTTCTCTCTCCCTCTCTCTCTTCCTTTCTAAAATAATAAAAATAACTTTTTACTAAAATAAAAAAAAGGTTTCTGCACCAAGCCATTCAGCAGAATCTTTTTCTAGTGGTATTGACACGTTCCCATTATAAAATCTGCGTCTAGCTGCGCCCTCAACAACGACAGCCTCCTCCGACCGATGGCTGGCTGCTTCTTCAGGCGTGGCCATCCCCGAGGAAATGGCTGCCTCAATCATAGCGGCCTCCAGGTCAATGGGGGCCTCAACAATGGCCGCCTCTCACTCACCATCGCGGGAATAACATGTTCTCGCCAGACCCCTGAGACTCCAAGGACGGACTGGAGGCTCCACAATGGCGGCCTCCTAGGGAATGATTCACTGCCTCAACCATGCCCGCCGACAGGGGACCAGCTCACATCCTGAACGCACCCCGTCACCAGGCCAGGGCAGCGCTCTCTGAGGCCTCCTTGCCAGGGCTGGGCCGGAAACAGGTCACAAGTCTACACCCGTCACTTCAATCCATTCAGCGACGCAATCATTGCTGCCCTGGACAGCCTCCAGGATTTTCTGGGCTTTCTTTTTCGGGTTTTTTTCTGGAGAGATTTTGTGGGATCTGACATTTCAGCACCAAGGACAGAAGCACCGCGTGTTTTCCTGCAATGGCCACAAGAGGGCAGCAGAGGGTCGCTTTGGTGCAGAAATTGCCTGACAGGCGGCGTCCTATGACGTTGCTTCATCCAACTGCTCTCTTATCAATCAAAAGACAACAAAAACTCTTGGAAATTTTTTAGCACAAAATGGCTCCTTTCAAAATCTGCTCCTCCTCATGCGCAATCCCACACCTTACCACAGAGGGGACGCCTGAGCTTTGGATCCCTCCCTGGAATTTAACGGACCTTGCCTAGAACATCTACAGGATATTTTCTTTTCAGCAAGACCTCTCGGGATCTTCTTTCTATAAATTATAAAATCCACACACTGACCCCTATTCTTTCTTTTTGGGGGGTTAGTCCTCACACACGGATATTTTCTTCTTGGATCTTTCAAAGCGTGGAAGGGAGGGATTGTGCCGAGCCAGCTCAGCCAAGGGTTCTGCAAGCCTGAGGGAGGGTGGTGAAGAAAAGACAGACAGAGAGAATAAGCTGGGTCTTTCCAATAGAAACGTTTTAGGAGATGGTGAAGCGGGGTGATATTTAGGAAAACCGCAGCACACTTGGCAGGTTAGACAATTTTTAAAAATACAACAAAAACCAATAGCACATGGACAGCTGGGGGTGCTCCACAGGCTCCAGTTGCCCCATTGAGACCTAAAGCTGAGACCTTGAGGATCACAGTCCCTTACTAAAACCAGGCATCGCCATGGACATATCTTAGGAACAAGTGGGGGAGAACTAGAGGTTATTTCTTAACTTACATAACAGTTTCATAGCAACATACAAAGTGCAAAAGCTGTGCTCCTCTTTCTTTACACCTTTGGAACGGTCAAGAAAACTTTCACATCCAGAAGCTCAATCTGTAGTCTTTGCAAACTTCCAAGCTTAAAATAACAACAAATTTTCCCCCCTTTCATCTTCACTGACTTCACAGACATTGGGGAAGAGACAGCAAAACCCCAGAAACACCTGGACCTGGGATCACGGCCACAATACCAGTCATGGGGCCATGTGCTTACAGCTAAAACACATCATTTTTAGGACAACGTCCACTTAACCTGGGGAATGGGACACACAAAAGGGCTCAGCACACAAGAGACAGGACAGATGGAGGGGTGGGTGGCTGTGGCTCCTGCCTGAGAAATAACAGTCACAGCAACAAAGGGGAGCCAAGTGTGAGCAGCCCCGCCACTCCTCCAAGACACTGTCACCTCTCGCATCACACCTGGGGGGTAGGGGCGGCGGGGGCTCTCCTCACATCCTGTACGCATGCGGCTCACCTCACTCTCAGCCTCACACCCGGCTGGAGCTCTGAGTGCTGAGCCGTCAGAGGCATGTACCTTGGTTGAGGGCATATACCCAGTAGGGGATGTGCAGGAAGCAGCTGATGGATGTTTCTCTTCCATCAATGTTTCTTTTCTTTTTCTAATTAAATCTTTATTGTTCAGATTATTACATTGGTTCGTTCTTTTTCCCACCGTAACTCCCCTCCACCCAGTTCCCACCCCACCTTCCTCCCTCACTCCCCACCCACTGTCCTCATCCATAGGTGCACGATTTTTGTCCAGTCTCTTCCCGCATTCCCCTCACACCTTTCCCCCACAAGAATAGTCAGTCCATTCCCTTTCTGTGTCCCTGGTTCTATTATAATCACCAGTTCATACTGTTCATCAGATTATTTATTCTCTTGATTTTTAGATTCACTTGTTGATAGATGTGTATTTGTTGTTCATAATTTGTATCTTTACCTTTTTCTTCTTCTTCCTCTTCTTAAAGGATACCTTTCAGCATTTCATATAATACTGGTTTGGTGGTGATGAACTCCTTTAGCTTTTTCTTATCTGTGAAGCTCTTTCTCTGACCTTCAATTCTGAATGATAGCTTTGCTGGATAAAGTAATCTTGGTTGTAGGTTCTTGGCATTCATCACTTTGAATATTTCTTGCCACTCCCTTCTGGCCTGCAAAGTTTCTGTTGAGAAATCAGCTGACAGTCATATGGGTATTCCCTTGTAGGTAACTGAGTTTCTTTCTCTTGCTGCTTTTAAGATTCTCTCCTTGTCTTTTGCTCTTGGCATTTTAATTATGATGTGTCTTGGTGTGGTCCTCTTTGGATTCCTTTTGTTTGTGGTTCTCTGTGCTTCCTGGACTTGTAAGTCTATTTCTTTTACCAGGTAGGGGAAGTTTTCTGTCATTATTTCTTCAAATAGGTTTTTAATATCTTGCTCTCTCTCTTCTTCTAGCACCCCTATAATTCTGATGTTGGTGCACTTGAAGTTGTCCCAGAGGCTCCTTACACTATCTTCATATTTTTGGATTCTTTTTTCATTTTGCTTTTCTGGTTGGGTGTTTTTTGCTTCTTCGTATTTCAAATCTTTGACTTGATTCTTGTGATCCTCTGGTCTGCTGTTGGGAGTCTGTATAATATTCTTTATTTCAGTCAGTGTATGCTTAATTTCTAGTTGGTTATCACAACATCGAGGGTCTCACTAGATTTCTTGAGGATCTCTATTTATCAGCAGTCTCACCAGTCTTTTCGAGGGTCTTACTAAATTTATCGGCAGCTTCTAGACAGTTCTTTAAAGACCTTAAAAGTGTGGTTTTGAACTCTATATCCAGCAGTTTGCTTTCCTCCATTTCTGATATTTGTGTCCTGTTTCTTTGTGTCGGCATTTTTTATGCTTCGCTGTGTTGATAGAGTGGCTTTCTGTGCTAAGTGTCTCAATTACCTGAGGTAGACACCCTTGGTGCACCCCCTTGTGGGCTTTGTGCACAGTCTTGTTGTAGTTAAGCCTTGATTGTTGTAGCTAAAACTGGGAGGATTTGCCCTCCAGGCCAGTTGGCTGTGAGAATCAGCTGTGTCTACGGTGGGAGAACTTCTGTGCTGAAGACACCCTTATGGGGCAAGACTTGCTTCAGTGGGGCTTTGGTGCTCACTGAGTCTGCCCCCTGAGTGTGTCCCTTATGGATCTGAATTGTAATTGGAAAGTCCCACTCTGACCCTGGGTACACTGGCTCTTGGATCTAAGTAGGTGCTAAGCTAGCCTCTGACTGCAGTTATCCAGCTGTAAAGCAATGCAAGTTGCTCTGGAGCCTTGGGGCAGCTGCAGTTAAGTTATTTTCAGATTACAAAGGGCCGGGCCTTTCACATGCAAAAGCCTCCTTGCTTGGCTTGGGCGGGGCGGGGTCCCAGGGGATCAACAGGGCAGGCCAAGCGCTCCAGCAGTATGGCTGCTCTCAGACCTGACTTCAAAGGTCCTGGCTATTGCTGCAAGTGCCTCCAAGAGAAAGCTGCCCTCGAGGTCCGACTGATGCCAGACAGTCCCGTTTCTCCCATATAAGCCTGGGTCCCCAAAGACTCGCCTGGAACTGGAGCTCAGAGCCTGAGACTCTCTCCCGATTGAAAAAGACAACCGCGCCCTCAGTCACCAGCCCTCTCCGCATGCACCTCCACACCTTTGTATTTACTTCAGCACCGCACCTCCTCTGAGTCTCAGTATGCTTTTCTCTTTCCTTCTAGTTGTAGAAATTCCACTCAGCCAGCCTTCCTGTGGTTCTGGATGATGTCCGTTATGTCTTTTAGTTATATTTTTGAAGTGGTTGTGTGAGGCAGCAATCTCCGGTGTTTACCTATGCCGTCATCTTGGTTTCTCCTCATCAATGTTTCTGACTCTCTATCCCTCTCCCTTCCTCTAGGTAAAAAATCAATAAAATATATCTTTTTAAAAATCTGGAACTTGCAAGCTCTCTCCACCATCTTCTTCAAAAGCTACAACAGGGAAAATGAAAGACATAGAAGCCTAGATCAACAGATACATAAGGTCTGAGTGTTTTCTAGACTTCAGTGACAACTCACAAAATGAAAAAGACTAAAAGATCTAAAGAGGCTGTGAATGGGATGCAGCTACGTGCAGTCCTGGGGGTCACGGATGACAGCTATTGTCCTAACCCTAACCATGTAACCCTAACCCTAACCCTAACCCTATCTCTAGCCCTTATACTAAACCCTAGCCCTAACCCTATCCCTACCCCTATCCCTAAAGTTACTTGTAAACCCCCAGGCTGCCCGTCACTGGGTCCAATAATGAAGGCAGAGTTGAATTATATAGGCCAGTAGTCGGCAAACTCATTAGACAACAGAGCCAAATATCAACAGTACAACGACTGAAATTTCTTTTGAGAGCCAAATTTTTTGAACTTAAACTATATAGGTAGGTACATTGTTATTAACTTAATTAGAGTACTCCTAAGCTGACCTTTGCTAAAAACATCCTCAATCTGATGGAGGTACGTTCGCTGAAGTTGACCCCTTCCAACTCTCCCATCCACACTCGTCTTGTATACTTGTTTCGTCTATCTCCTTTCCTTCATCCTCTCTGTATGTCCAAACCATCTCAACATACCTTTCTCAGTCCTCGACACCACATCTTCTTTCACTCTACAATGTTCCCTAAAATTAACTTAATAAACTTCACTTAAAGTTTTAAGTCTTAGTTAAACTATAGGTACGTTGAATAAAACTTGATATCATACTTAATAACGATATATTTATTGATAAAATTAGATTCCTTACAATTTATCTTACAATATCCATAAAATTAAATCATGACAATGACTGACAAACACCAATGTGAACAATGGCCTTGCATCTCCTTGGAAAGTTTGGGTAAGTCAGGTTTGTATGTTGTTGTTTTTAATTTTAGGCACGATTCCAGGTTCTCGTCAATAAGACGACTTCTCAACTTACTCTTGATAAGGTTCATGCTTGAAAATGATTGTTCACGTAAATATGTAGACCCAAATAAGGAAAGAACAGCAAACGCTAGTTTTTTCAGTTGATTATATGAGTCAGGAATACTATTCCAGGTGTTAAAAATCAACATATCTTCCTTCTCCAGGTCTTTCAAAGCAGACCACTTGTGCTGTGAACTAAGTTCACATTTGTTTTCCTCCAATATTTCTATATCAACACAAAGAGGTTCAAACTTTGAGCTCCACAGTTCTTTGTTTTTTAAATCCAGCAATTGCATTTCAAAGTTGCCAATGTCAATATTAAAGGGAGAAAAATTTAATTCTGTTACAGTAGCATTGAGAGGTTTTTTAACAAAGGCTAATGTCGCTTTGCTGTTTCTGAGTTCCTGAAACCTGTTGAGAAAAGCTTCCCTCATATTTAAAATTGTTGTTTTGAAATAGCAAATGTCAATATCAGAATTATTTTCTTGGCGATGTTTCAACAGGCTTGGAAAGTAAATCAAAGTTTCTCTTTCAAAATCTTGAGCAAAAAGAGATCATTTGTTTTCAAATGAAATAACTTCTTCTAACATCGAAAAAACTGCGTTTCCTTTCCCCTGTAGTTTACGATTAAGCTGATTTAGATGAGACGTAACGTCTACCATGAAATAAAGTTTTTGGATCCACTGATCGTTCCTTAGTTCTGGATAGTTCCTTAGTTCTGGAAAGCACCCTTCTCAAGGAGAAATGCTTTAATTTCTGTTAATAAGGAAGCAAAACGTTTCAAAACGTTTCCTCTTGATACCCAACGTACCTTGTTATGCAGCAGCAGATCTGCGTACTCACTCTCCATTTCAACTAAAAATTCTTTAAATTGGCGATGAATAAGAGCTTTAGCTATAATGGAGTTGATAATCTTACTCACCAATTCCATAACTTTGCAAATTTCTTCTGGAAATGTCTGCGCACAAAGCGCTTCTTGACGAATGATGCAATGGTAAGTATCTCGTGATTAATGTTTTCTTTCAAAATAGCAACAAAACCGTTTCTTACGCCGGTCATACTTTTCGACCCATCTGTTGAAATTGAGACAATGAGACTGCTGATTGACTCACTCAACTCATGCATGAATCTCGCGCGCCGCGTATCCTGTGGCCCGCCTGCACCCCTTCTCCCCTCGCCCGACCTACCCACTGACCGACCAACAGACACCCCCCACTTCTAACGCCAGTTCTTCAAAATAGACTCGCCCAGGCCCAAAGCCCACTTCTGTGCATGGGCCACAAAGTTTCAATCGCACTGTACGTGCGCGCCCGCAAGTGGTATTTTGTGGAAGAGCCACACTCAAGGGGCCAAAGAGACGCATGTGGCTCATGAGCCGCAGGTTGCCGACCACTGTACTAGAGGAAAACATGAGATAGTTAAAAAGTCTAAGAACCTAGATTGCTGTGTTGAGAACACCAGAGGCCTTTTCTTTGGTCACCCAGTTTGGTCTCTTGACAGTCAGGGGAGGGAAATTATTCTAGACGTTTTAGACCAAATTTGCTCCTTTTCTCATTTGCACTTCTTCATGTGTCGTTGCAGCAGTTCCGATAGAGGAAATTCTCTAAAATTGATCTGAGCCTGGGTCTGCATTTATAGGCATGTTCTTTTGGACAGAGAACAAACCTCTTAGGGACTTTCTTATTGCTAATAAATTTATCATTTTTATAGCTACCACAATCATGTTGAAACACCTAAGCTTCAGACCTGGCTCTGCTCCTGAGAGCCTGTGAGGCTGGCCCTTGCAGTGCTCAGGTAAACTGGGACCAGAACTGTACACTCCTAAATCCATGTCCAGTCTAGGGTATGTGCTCATGGAAAGGTGGTCCCACAGGAATTCCTCACCTAAATTGGCACCTGAGACTTGTACCCCAGACACAGTCCAGGCACACACTTCTGGTCCTCACAGGTGGCTGTACCTGCTCCCCCGCCCCAGCTCACCTCAAGTTTGGTCTTACCATCAGGCCCCACCGCTTGCATAGATGCACTTCACCTTCTATCCACCTCATGCTCCCCTGATGTGTGGACTGAGGACTGTGCGTCCGGGCCCAGCTTCTCACCTCAGGTCCTGGTCATTGTTGGCGACGATTGGCAGGAAGCAGAACCTCAACAAACTGATGGAGAATGGAGGTTTTCCACCAAGTTCTATAAGTTACCACTGAAGGAGTAGATATAAGTGGGTTACATGAAATCCACTGGTGATAGATTGGAGAGGTGGGAGAAAGCAAAGAGGAGGTGGGATTGGGTAAAAGTAAAATGATAGACCCAGGCCTCTTTTACTTGGGTGGTGCAGGAGAGTTCACAGCCCACAATTAACATGATAATAATAACAATGAGGGAATCTGTGGTCTCGCCCGGTTGCATTAGTTGTGGACAAGTTACCAAGGTATGTTATCAGATGCAAAAAAGACAATAGGCTCAGTTAAGACCAAAATTGATCTTTATCAGGGAATATGCCAGACTAGGACATGTCTACCCAGGATAGACTGCTTTTTAGTATAAAAAGTTTAATTTCAGAACACTCTTTGTGGTTACTTTATCTCTCTGAAATCGCAGACCTTCCCTCAGTTAGTCAGGCTAGCATGCGGCCCCTTTTCATCACAACTCCAATGTGTCATGTGATGACAAGTCGTTTGGCCCAAAGAAAACAGCCCAGAAAAGCCCGGCTAGTTCTCACATCAGCACCGCGTCGTCCACTAGCTTGTGGGTGAGGTTGGTTTGGTGGCTTCCAGGGGAAGTGCAAGTAGCTCAGGCTCCAGAGATGTGCTCAGGCCTCTGTGCTCAGGCACCTGCACACGTGTAGTGTGAACATGTGTGTGCATTGTTCTTTGTGGCTCAGAATGAAGGACAGGTTCTGACTCCACCACCCTCACCACATGGGCGCTGACAGCTCCCATTAGTACAGCAGTGCCTTCCTGTCTCCACGTTGATGCCCTCATCTGCGCATCCCAACCCCCAGGAGATGGGCACTGGGACAGTGTTATATAGAGGAACAAACAGCAGCTCACCCTCCAGGGCACAGGCTGGGCGGTGGCCAGGACTGGGACGTAGCCTCTAGGGTCGGATCCTCTGCTCTTCCCTCCACAAGCTGCAGGGGCACCTCGCAGGCGCTCTGCTCAGAGATAAGAGGGCACCTGTGCGAGCAGAAAGGGGAGCATGACCTAGGATTGAGCTTCACAGAGAACAATGTACACAGACCGAGGCGTGGAAAGGACGTGGGGTTGGACATGCAGAGAAAGAACATTAGAGAATGGGGGCACTGGGAGAAGTGTAACATTTGTAAGAGTACAGTCTCAGAAGGAGAGGATAAAGAGAAGTGGTACTTAAAGAAATCAGGGCTGAGTGTTTCCAAAATACATCAAGCCACAGACTCAAGGAGCTGTAAGCACTCTGAGCGCTCACTGCCAAACTGATGGACAATGAAGTGAAAGCGTCGGTGGT
Source organism: Myotis pilosus (assembly GCA_036010255.1). NCBI lineage: Eukaryota > Metazoa > Chordata > Mammalia > Chiroptera > Vespertilionidae > Myotis > Myotis pilosus. The sequence continues at coordinate 83,126 of JASKON010000002.1, forward strand.
TCTCTTTGTGTCACTAGCACAGCTTGGTTGAGGATGTAATTTGAGTAGGGCGGGGTCCCCGGGAATCACCAGCAAAAGAGAAAATTTTAAAAGTAACCAGCAGGGAAGACACAGTTATGTTAAATGGAGCGAGAAGCACAAGGCTACAAGGTCCTTCAGAAGGGAACACGAAATAAAGATGTTTTTGGATCACTAAGCAGTTGTCAAGGTTTCTCACAAGCTTTCCACACTCAAAATAAACATGAAATGTTCATCAGCCAGAGGGAAAACGATCCCAGACGAAGGGAGTAAATTAAGTAAGAAGCGTGCCAAAGTAAAATAAAGCCAAAGACATATTGACTGTTCTAAGTAATATCTTGTGGGGTTTAAACCATGTACACGGGCCTGGCCGGTGTGGCTCAGTGGATAGAGCATCGGCCTGCAGACTGAAGGTCCCGGGTTCCATTCCGGTCAAGGGCACATGCTTGGGTCACAGCCTCGATCCCCACTATGGGGCGTGCAGGAGGCAGCTGATCCATGATTCTCATCAATGATGTTTCTATCTCTCCCTCTCCCTTCCTCTCTGAAATCAATAAAAAAAATGTTTAAAAAAGAAGTATGTGTCTATCAAAAAAATAAAATAAAACATATATACAATAGACATAATTAACAAAACAAAAATGTTGTCAATGAGAATTACAAATCTGAAATCCAAAGTCTTATCTGGGGGCGAGGGGGGTTTGGGGGGGAGGGGCGGGGAGAAACACCTCCCAAAATACTGCTGCGCCTACTGCCGCCTAGTGGCAGCATACTATAATTGCAGGGAATCCTAGGAGAAACTATTTACAAGGTGTAGTAACCAAAACCCTAGTTATCAGTAAGCATGGCAACCTGGCATCCACTTGTTCAATAAATATTTGTTGAATGACTAGGTCATTGCTATGTTTTCTTCCTGTATTTCTTTTTCTAAAAATAATCACACTAAAATAAAAACTGGCATCTGTCCATTATAAAGAATTCAGTTAGGAGAACCAAGATGGCGGCGTAAGGTACAGACCTGTGCATGCTGTCTCCCACAACAACATCGAGACTACCAACTATAAAAGAAACAGCTGTCATTCAGAACCATGGGAAAGCTGGCCCAGTGGAAGCTCTACAACTGGAAGGAAAGAAAGAAGAGCATTGAGACTGAGTAGGTTGTGCAGAGGCTCCAAGAACGGAGGTACAGAATTGCGTGCCAGGCTGGCTGCAACTGGATGCGGGGTTTTTTTCAACCAGAAGGGGAGGCGGACTATTAAATCCACCTAGCGTGGTTGGGGTGGGATATTAAGCTCCCAGACACCTACGGGGAGAAGCGGGACGGCCTTGCAAAGACCAGGAGAGCAAGAGTGGTGCCTCGAGGAACTGCTCGCCGGCACTCGGGACCTGAGTCGCTGAGTTGTGGACAGGTGAGTAGAAGCGGAGACGCCATTGCCCTTGGCCCTGCCCTGGTGATTCCCGGGACCCCGCCCTACTCAATTTACATCCCCACCCAAGCTGTGCTCGTGACACAAAGAGAACCACCGATGCTTTTGCAGCCCAGCCCAGCAGAATGCAGATTTCAACTCCTCACATACATAAGGGACACAATACCGCCTGTTTCCGTAGTGTAGTGGTTATCACGTTCGCCTAACATAAGGGACACAATAAAGAAGCAGAATCAGGTTTGGAGGAAGCCAGAGCCGGACACGGCTGGGCGGGCGACGTGGAACCGCTGTACCAGCAAACGCACAGGCAGGCCCACCAGGTCCAGTATCACATGGGACGCTGGGTGACGGCAGACAGGCAGTCTGTGCACTTGGTAGAAAACGAAATCCAAGCAAGCATACCAGATATTCAGCCACCAGGAACACCTGGAGATTTTGTCCAGCAAGGAGCCACCCAACAAAAGACAGAATGCCAAACTTTGTGCCGCCGAGATGGCCCCCGAGAGGCTGGGACAGCCCCGGTGGGGGTGGGACGGCCCTGGTGGGGTTGAGACGCCCCAGAGAGGTTGAAATGGGCCTGGTGAGACTGAAACGGCCCCGGTGAGGCAGAGATGGCCCCGGTGAGGTTGAGACGGCCCCGGTGAGGCAGAGATGGCCCCGGTGAGGTCGAGACGGCCCCGGTGAGGTTGAAACGGCCCCCGAGAGGCTGGGACGGCCCCAGTGGGGGTGGGACGGCCCCTGTGAGGCTGAAACAGCCCCCCCCCCCCCCGTGAGGCTGAGATGGCCCCTGTGAGACTGAGACAGCCCCTGGGAAGCTGAGAAAAATACCACATGAACTCACTCATTTATGGATTATAAGAAACATTATAGATTGATGAACAAAAATGGATACAGAGGCAGAGCAGCATTGAGCAGAATGTCAAACTACAGTGGGAACCCTGGGGAGGGTTGGGGGGAGTAGGAGATCAACCAAAGGACTTATATGCATGCATATGAGAATAACTAATGGACACAAGACACTGGGGGGTGAAGGAAGCCAGGGGAATGTCAAGGGGGAGCAAAAAGGAGACATTTGTAATACTCTTCGTAAAACTTTAAGAAATAAAAAAAAAAGCCAAAAAATAAAACAATAAAAAGAATTCAGTTAAACATGCTGAAGTCCCAAAGATGGAAGTAAAAACACAACCCCAGTCCCACCAGCCAGAATAACCAATCACATTAGGTGAACATCATTTTGGACAACTTAATATGCAAATACAAAAAGAGAAGCATGGGTAATAAGCAAATGGGTAGAGATACTTTTATAAAACCATAACAATCATATTTCAGATATAATTTTACTTGAATTTCACAAAATAAAAAGAGAAGCTGATAGAATTGCTGAATTCATATAAATATTTCCTCTAGACAAGAGACACCTCCCCTAAAATATCCCTTCAAGATTAAAAAGAAGAAGAAGAAGAAACTGTGCGAACATTAAAGGTTGAAGTCATTATGATTTTCCCCAAGGACCTATTTCCATTTTGTGTGTATAGACTGACTTTTTGCTGTGAAAGATGAGTTTGTTGGCCCAGCCACACGGGCATGCACACACAGTTCTGAAAATATTGAAGCCCCTCTGTACAGTTAGTAAATGTCGGCCACTGGACTCACCCCAGGGCTCTCCCTCTCTCCTGGCTGCCCATCCCACCGCCAGGACCAACCCAACCCCCATCTACCCAGGACCCAGAGCTACAGGGACTCTGGTCCCATCTCCCAGTTGCCCTCAACACCCACCACTTCACCCCAAGCAGCTTAGTTTCCACCTCCTTTATGTAACGGCTTCAGGTACAACTTTGTGCGCAGAAAGCATTCAGTGGGAAACCGTTTGAAAACCCCTGCTCAACGTCAGCCCTCAGCTGAACATCATCCTGCCCTTGCAGGTTTGCAGAGTCTGGGATTTCAGAGAATGGAGGCCTTTCTCCCTAACACACTATCTCCTTAAGAAGTCAAAGTGCACATCTGCCTCCTGGTGGATAAAATGTAGATGAAATTTCTACAGAATTGAAGACTGAGTCATCCTCTTCAGAATAGGGACTGACTGGTTTATCTGTATGTCTGCAGACTTAATATTACCATCACCACCATTCTCATTCTCCTCCCCTTTTGATTGACTGCCATGAATAATGAGGTACTAGTGGCCTGGCCGGTGTGACTCACTGGTTGGAGCATCAGTCTGATCACTAAAGGGTCTCGGGTTCGATTCTCGGTCAAGGGCACATACTTGGGTTGCAGGTTCCATCCCTGGCCCCAGTCAGGGTGCATGTGGGAAGTAACCAATTGACGTGTCTCTCTCAAATTGATGTTTCTCTCCCCCCCCCCCCTTCTACTCTTCTAAATATCAATGGGAAACATCCTCGGTTGAGGATTAACAAACTACTGCTACTACCACCACCACTACTACTAATGCACTATTGTTGCCTCTAGGTCCACTATTACATTTTACTAAACCCTATGGCCCTGTTCATGGAGGAAACAAACGCATTTTATTTCTGGAATAGTAACCCTGCTCATTCCCCCTGAACACACTTGGCCGGAAGTGTTAGATACTGACTGTTCCCTTGTTGGGCAAGATGGTCCTTCCTTCCACCTTGAATGTAAAGGGCACACTGGGCATGACAGTCAGCTGGAAACGTCTGTGCAGGTTCTATGTGGGAAGCCCAGGGGCTGACAGGCAGCACCGAGAGCCAACGGCTAAAATAAAGCCACGGAGACAGAGCCAAGCTCTGAAGATCAGCAACCTTGGCATGGTTTTCTTAGCTCAGAGTGATCCTTGCAACGAGGTCCCTGCCATTTCCAGCTGCAGCAGGAGCTTGGTCATGCCTCTCTCCCATCGGATCTTAGCATCACTAACTCTTGGAGAACATACATAGAGGAGTTTTAGAGATAAAGAATTGTTAGGAAAAGGCCCCCTTTTCCATTACACGGATCCTGTTCAGGTTAAGAGGTGAAGCGGAGATGGTTGCAGGCACCTGGAAAGCCTCTGACTGCATCTCAGCTAAGTCGGTGTCTCTCTGATTTGTGTGTGGGTCACACACCAGAGAGATCATTCGGGGATCAGGCAATGGCCGCTCCCATCACTGATTTACCACGGGGCCCCTTCTTGGCGTGTAGGTCCTGGGGATTGTGTCTTGTGTGTAGAATTCTCTTAAGCTCTCACAGTTTTTGAACTTACCAAGGCTGATATAAACTTGTTTGTGTCACCTGAGACTTGGTTCAAAAAGAAGAAAGTGGCAAAGGAGAGTTCTCGTGGGCGACGGTGCCCATAGAGACAGGCCACAGTGGGCAACTCCTAAGGCCGGTGGAATGCCTTTGTTGTGTAATGAGGACACCTTAATACCTCATTCAGGACATCCAGGGACAGAAGGGCCCCCGAGGATCAGAATGGCCTTCAAGGGAAGACAGAGAATCCTCATTATTTTAGTAGCTCAGTCCTGCAGAATAATGGAAGTGGCAGTCATAAATGAAAATAATTGTCAAATGGGAACATAAGCTACCAATCTATTGGCAGTAACGTGGACATTTATCAGGCAACCCTTTGGTTTCAGTTAACATGATTTAGGGTGGGTTGATAGAGCAATTGGCATAAACAAGGACAGGACATTGTGTCTGTGCACTCTCTGCAGACTCCAATAACGCCAGTCAAAATCCATCACCCCCACGCCTGCTCTGAATTCCACAGTTCTCCCAGCACATTCTAAAACTTGCCAGATTGGCCCAGCAGGCGTGGCTCGGTGGGTGAGCGTGGACCTATGAACCAGGAGGTCACAGTTCGGTTACTGTTGAAGTATAAACCCAGATTGGGAACTCAATCCCCACTGTGGGGCATGCAGGAGGCAGCCAATCAATGATTCTTTTTTTAAAAAAAAAATATTTTTTATTGATTTTTTTACAGAGAGGAAGGGAGAGCGATAGAGAGTTAGAAACATCGATGAGAGAGAAACATTCATCAGCTGCCTCCTTCACACCCCCTACTGGGGATGTGCCTACAACCCAGGTACATGCCCTTGACCAGAATCGAACCTGGGACCCTTCATTCCCCAGGCCAACGCTCTATCCAGTGAGCCAAGCCAGCTAGGGCCAGTCAATGATTCTTCGTCATCATTGAGCTCTCTCTCTCAAGCTCTCTCTCAAGCTCTTCCTCTCTCTCTCTCCCCCACCTTCCTCTCTGAAATCAATAATGTATATATTTAAAACTTGCCACATTGTCTGTTAGTTTGCTGGACACACATCTGTCTTTCCCATGAAAGTCTGAGCTTCGGTACCTGGAGCAAGAAGGTGAGCCATTTTGTTCATTTCCCCTCAACATGTCCTTCTCAAATGGACAAGTGCAACACAGTGAAACACCACTGGCCCCAGAAGCCAAAAGGGCTGGTTAGTTCTCCTTGCTGGGGAAGTGCGCCATCTTTGAATCTCAGATGCACCTCTGTTCAGCGGTCGAGAGTTCTCAAACATTGCTGCATAAGTTGTTTTAAAAATCAGGATTCTTAGTTTAAGAGTTCCCATAAAGCAAGTGTTAGAGTGTAGCCCAGGCGAGTTTGGGTCAGTGGATAGACAGTCGGCCCTTGAACTGAAGGGTTGCCAGTTCGATTGTGGTCAAGGACACATACCTCGGTTGCAGGCTCAATCCCCATGCAGGAGGCAACCAATCCATGTGTCTCTCTCTGTCTCTCCCTCCCCTTCCACTCTCACTAAAAATCAATGGAAAAATATGCTCAGGATGATTAACAGCAACAACAAAGCAGTGCTAGTGTGGCGCTCAGAGCACGGATTTGTAGAAAATTCTATATCAGTACAATCCACTTGGTTCTGGAAACATTGATTTGGATTAACTCCAAGGCTACTTCTAGCTCGGACGTTTCAGAGTTCTAGGTATTCTTATACATCTGAGTGTGAATCTGATATTTAGTTGTTGTGGTTGAAACACTGACATGGTGAGTGTGTAGGGGGGTGTATGCATGTGTTCACGCATACACACATGTGAAACATGAGAAGGTGGAAATATTCCTTATTCCTTGTCATGTCCAATCCCAGAACCCTAAGTAAACCTTACAGTGAGGACAGTGGCAGTGAGGATGAACTAGTTTAACAGCAGTGGGGGCTGAAGCTGCTGAGCTAGAACAATGTCAGTGAGGACAGAGGGGGAGGGGAACATTACCACCCAATTTGCGAATATTGATGAACCACTTTCATAGATTTATTTATTGAGTGAATTGTGTGATTTAGGAGGGAATGTGAACATCCTTGAGTAAGCCATTTTAACCCGTGTCTGAGTAAATGACAACACTATTTACTAAAACCTGAGATGTTAAATGGAGATTGTTTAAGAAAGAAAGTGGTGGACTGCAATGAAGGCCCCTAATGAGCTTCAACAGGAAGTTAGAGTTAGAAGCGAGTGTGGAATTTTTATTTTTATTGTGGAATTTTTCAGGTGATGATTAACAACAGCAACAACAAAGCAGTGTTAGCGTGGCGCTCAGAGCACGGATTTGTAGAAAATTCTATATCAGTACAATCCACTTGGTTCTGGAAACATTGATTTGGATTAACTCCAAGGCTACTTCTAGCTCAGACGTTTCAGAGTTCTAGGTATTCTTCAGGTGCACAAAAGCACGCTGCGTGTTTGAAACAGAGGGCATTTCATGCAGGGAACTGGTCACATGGTCCCTGGAAGGCTGGAAGGACAGAGTTTAACAAGCATCAGCACAGTCCCCACTCTAGGCCTGGGGAGAGAATGGGAAATGCCTCTTGGAGGCTGGCGTTCAAGGTGCTGCAGGTGGTGGGTGCAGCTGAGCTGCTCCTGTGAGCCTGGGGCACCATGCAGGGTGCTCCGACCTCAGAGCTGGGGGCTCAGACCTCAGAGCCGGGGGCTCAGACCTTGGAGCTGAGGGCACCCCGTGAGCGATGCTTAAAATTCTAAGGAAAGGCGCTCGGTGACCAGAGCCCAGACAAAGGAGTTGAGGCACCTGCAGCCAGCATTCAGCCTTCAGAGGAGACCTGGACCAGGAGGGCAGGGGTGGAGAGCCAGGTGCACAGCAAAGCAGGGCCCAGCTTGGCAGGCCTCTTATTGCCCAGGGAGTAGAGAGTGGGTGCTGCCGGTCCCTTTGAGGGTCCTGGGGGGTTCACTGAGAATGAGAGGAAGCAGGAGCCTGGAGCCAACCCCTACTGCCCTGGGAGCACAGCCCACCAGAACCGGAAATAGAAACAGCTGCCCAGCCCTGGCTGCTTTGGCTAAATGGATAGAGTGCTGGCCTGCAGACTGAAGGGTCCTGGGTTTAATTCTGCTCAAGGGCACATGCCTAGGTTGCCAGCTCAATCCCCAATGTGGGGGTGCAGGAGGCAGCCAATCCATGATTCTCTTCCATCATTGATGTTTCTCTCCCCGTCTCCCTTCCTCTCTCTGAAATCCTATATAATAAAAGGCTAATATGCAAATTGTCCCCACGGGCGGGAGTTCGACTGATCGGGAGTTAGACATGCGCTAACCACCAGGGGGGCAGTGCAGAACATGGCAGGTGTTGGCAACTCGGAGCTGCCAGCGGGCAGCAGTGGAGGCACTACTGGCCCTGATGGGCCCTGACAAGAGTGGGACCGTGGCAGGATGGCGGCACCAGGCCCCACTGGTCGCCCCAAAGATCAGCCCAATCTCCAGCTAGGCCTAGGGACCCTATGTGTGTGCGAATTTCATGCACCAGGCCTCTAGTGTATATATATGTATATATATATATATATATATATGTGTGTGTGTGTGTGTGTGTGTGTGTGTGTGTGTGTGTGTGTATAAAACAGCTGCCCCCAGGACTGCGAATGCCTGGCATGCAGGGGGCTGCGGGCACTAGCAGGCCAGGGGAGGAGCCTGGCAGAGGCAGGTGGGAGGCTGCACAACACACCGTGTGGGGTAGGAAGGGGGCCTGGAGCCAGAGAAGTGGGGAGTTGGGTCACTGGGTGAGACTGAAGCAATGGGAGTGGGAGAGGGCACAAAGGAGTCTGAGGAGTGATGAGGAGGAAGATGAGAAGTGAAGAGGAGGAAGAGAAATATCCAGAAGACCGTCCTCGAGGCAAAGGGGGGGAAATGAAGGCAATGGATGACACCGTAACGAGGTTCAGAAACAGCCAGAGGTGAACACTGCCACAGGTCAGGGCTGGCCCTGGGATCGCTACTAAGAGATCAGGACTGAGAGCTCAGTGGGCTGGGATCGAGAGGGTCTCACCATGGGGGATAGAATGGAGGTGCTGTCCGTCTGTGGGCAGGTGAGTGGTGACAGGGCCCATTTCCTTGTGGAAGGTGACACTCTAGGTCAGACGAGGAGTGGAAGGGATTCTGGCCTTTGCTGCTGAGGAAGGAGAGGAGGAGGAGGAATGCCTGACAGCGCCAGGCTGAGGCCGCCAAGCCGTGTCCAGCAGGCGGTCCACTCACCAGGCAGTTCAGTCTCCTTAGTTACAGGTGCCAGAATCTTGGAAGAGAAGGCCAAGCTCACACACATGTTTGAAGCTGGGACTGTCACTCCAACTCAGTTCATGTGGGTCTCAGTCCAACATTTCCAATTTACCTATTTAGTCTATTAATTCACTGGCTCACCCAATCAATCAAATAATCCCTAGGCCCCATACCAGGAACTGTGGGTTCACAGGTGAGCTGGGCGCAGCGTCATCCTCCAGAAGCTCACAGTCTAGAAACGGTATTTCTGCAGCATCAGACACTGAACAGACTGCGTCAGAGAATCCAAAATGTGCAAAGATCCTGAAAGCATCAGGCACTGAGCTCACAGATGCCAGTGTCTCCACCGTTTTCATTTCTGTAGCTGCTGCTTAGTGTTCAATTCCTTTTTCTCTTTTTGCAGCAAAATGGAGTTAGTTCAGCTCTACAGCCTCCAATCTTATCTTCAAAGGAAAGGCATTCAATCTCACAGCGACCAGACATCTTTGCACAACGGATATGCCTTCGAGGTCCTCCCCTGGCTGTGAAGGAAGAAATTAGTCTTCAGTTCCCCAGTAATTAATTCCCGGGAGACAAACTTACATCACCCAGGCCAAGTGCAGAATTCCCCACCAGGAACCTCCTGGAGACAGAGCATAAGTCTGTGACAAGCCATGCCACCAGAGAGCTGTGTCTGAGCTCAGGTCCCTGGAAGTCGGTGCAGAGTCCTGACTTGATTTTCATTTAGGAAAACCAACCAACAAACAGAGAGTTCCCTCTGTCCTAATCACGTCTAGGGAATAAGCAACAGAATTTTTGTTCCTGGGCGGGAAACAATATACTTTCTAGTTTCAATAAACAGTTCTTTCCAATAAATGACTTTTTCATGTCTCCACATTAATAGTCTCTGATATGGAGCAAGCAGTGAAGACTGTGCTATTTACATTACAGGCAGGGAGGCACAGGGTTGTGGGGTTTCACCGCTCGGGGTTCAAGCATACAAGGGTGGTGGTAGTAACCTGCTCTGTAAAGAGGGCAGCAGAATAGCGTCTGTAGCCCAGCAAGCACGTTTAGAACAACACACGCAATGTGTGTTCATTCAGAACGGAGAGACGAAGCTGAAGAGAATGAAAATATTTCCAGAGAGGAGTGCCTGGGGGCAGGGGGCCATGCATTCTCCGGAGAAAGAGCTGACAACACTGGCAGTCCCTCCAAAGGAGTCCTGCTTCTTCTTGGAAAGAACAGCTCTGGGAGGAAAAGGTGCGTTTTAGCTGTTACAGAAACGAGACATTAGGCTGGTTCACGTCCAAGTAAGGGCTCAAACCAACAGGAAGAAACTGCAAAGACTTAGAGTTCGGCTCAAAGGGGAAAGTGTGTGAACAGTCCAAAGTTGAACGGGGGATGCTGGGAGTTACAGATCACTGAAGTCTGTCAGGCATCTGACCGGCAGACCCTGAGCCATGGGTGGACAGCTGCTGGCTAGCGCCACCAAGAAGCCTGTTTGCCTGCCTCCTTGGGCTTCTGGTGTCCCAACAGCTTGACCTAAAATTAATCTCTAGATACAACCGACAGCTAAGCATCCTTGAGAAAGTATATGCTTCTCCAAGGTCAGGTCTTTAAAGACGACACAGAGATTCTAGCAAAACACCCCGAATCGGACTTGTTTGGAAAAGTCAAGGTAGGGGCTGCTGCCTTCGGCAGGGTCCCCCTAGAGCAGCGGTTCTCAACCTGTGGGTCGCGACCCTTTGGGGGTCGAACGACCCTTTCACAGGGGTCGCCTAAGACCATTGGAAAACATATATAATTACATATTGTTTTTGTGATTAATCACGATGCTTTAATGATGTTCAATTGGAAACAATGAAATACATCCTGCAGATCAGATACTTACATGACGATTCATAACAGTAGCGACATTGCAGTGATGAAGTAGCAACGAGAATAATTTTATGGTTGGAGGGCACCACAACATGAGGAGCTGTTTTAAAGGGCCGTGGCATGAGGAAGGTTGAGAACCACTGCCCTACAGGCCACTGACCTTTCGGAAATCCTCCTTACAGACATTCCAACCACGTCCCGGCTTCCCCACATCGGCCGACATGAAACATGCATAGCGTGCTTACATAGTGAATTGGGGCAGATAATTAGAACAATAATGACAGGCACGATGGAAAAACACAATAATAACAGGTAACCCTGTCGGAGCACAGAGTGTGTGCCTGGCACTGTGAGAGCTGTTTACAGAAACACAGAGGCTGTGACACTGTTCCAAGGCAGGTATCTTCCTTTCAGACTCAGTACAAGGACCCCTGGGTTTTAGCTGGACACGTGGATACTGAGCTAAAGACATCAGTTCCTGTGTGGATCAATGATACAGAAGTGAACAGATGTTTCTAAGTTGTCTTTTTCATCGTGTTCTTGACTTACCTTTAGATTTTCCTGTTAGAGCATCTTTATTTATTTTTATTTTTTAAATTTTATTTTATTGTTTAAAGTATTACACATAGTAGTACATATATCTCCTTTTTTCCCATTGATCTTCCCCCAGCCTCTCCTACCCCCCGTCACATGCCCTCATCCCACCCCTACCCCCTGCAGTGTCTTGTGTCCATTGGCTGTGTTATATGCATGCATACAAATCCTTTGGTTGATCTCTTTCCCCGCCTTCCCAACACTCCCCGGCCTTCCCGCTGTAATTTGACAGTCTGATCAATGCTGCTCTGCCTCTGTATCTATCTTTTTGTTCATCAGGTTATAATGTTCTTTATTATCCATAAATGAGTGAGATCATGTGGTATTTTTCTTTCATTGCCTGGCTTATTTCACTTAGCATAATGCTTTCCAGTTCCATCCATGCTGCTGCAAATGGTAAGAATTCCTTCTTTTTTATAGCAGCATAGTATTCCATCGTGTAGATGTACCACCTTTTCTAATCCATTCATCTGCTGATGGTCACTTAGGCTGTTTCCAAATCTTAGCTATGGTAAATTGTGCTGCTATGAATATAGGGCTGCATATATCCTTTCTGATTGGTGTTTCTAGTTTCTTGGGAGATATTCCTAGAAGTGGGATTACTAGGTCAAATGGGAGTTCCATTTTTAGTTTTTTGAGGAAACTCCATACTGTTCTCCACAGTGACTGTACCAGTCTGCATTCCCACCAGCAGTGCACGAAGGTTCCTTTTTCTCCGAATCCTCACCAGCACTTACCGTTTGTTGATTTGTTGATGATAGTCATTCTGACAGGTGTGAGGTGGTACCTCATTGTCATTTTGATTTGCATCTATAGGATAATTAGTGACTTTGAGCATGTTTTCATATGTCTCTTGGCCTTCCTTCTGTCTTCTTTAGAAAAGTATCTATTGCCCTAACGGGTTTGGCTCAGTGGATAGAGCATAGGCCTATGGACTCAAGGGTCCCAGGTTCGATTCCAGTCAAGGGCATGTACCTTGGTTGTGGGCACATCCCCAGTAGAGAGTGTGCAGGAGGCAGCTGATTGATGTTTCTAACTCTCTATCCCTCTCCCTTCCTCTCTGTAAAAAACTAATAAAATATATTTTTTAAAAAGAAAAGTATCTATTTAGGTCCGTTGCCCACTTTTTTATTGGGTCATTTATCTTCCTTTTATTAAATTGTATGAGTTCCCTGTAAATGTTGGAGATTAAATCTTTATCAGTGATAACACTTGCAAATATGTTCTACCATACAGTGGGCTTTCTTGTTGTTTTGTTGATGGTTTCTTTTGCTGTGCAAAAGCTTTTTTTAATCTTTAATTTCTTTATTGGTTAAGGTATTACAAATGTGTCCTCATCCCCCCATTAACCCTCCCCCCCCACACACACACACTCATGCCCTCACCCCCCTGGTGTCTGTGTCCATTGGTTAGGCTTATCTGCATGCATACAAGTCCTTTGGTTGATCTCTTCCCCTTACCCCCACCCTCCCCTACCTTCCCTCTGGGGATTGACAGTCTGATCGATGCTTCTCTGCCTCTGGATCTGTCCCTGTTCATCAGCCTAAGCTTTTTATTTTGATGTAGTCCCATTTGTTTATTTTCTCTTTAGTTTCCATTGCCCTAGGAGCGGTATCGGTGAAGAAATTGCTTTGGCATATGTCTGAGAAAATGCCAAAATGCCTGTGGATTCCTCTAGTATTTTTATGGTTTCCTGTCTTATGTTTAAGTCCTTTATCCATTTTGAGTTTATTTTTGTGTATCGTGTAAGTTGGTGGTCTAGTTTCATTTTTTTTGCATTATCTGTCCAATTTTCCCAACACCATTTATTGAAAAGACTCTCCTGACTCCATTGTATGTTCATGCCTCCTTTGTCAAATATTAATTGAGCATATTGGTTAGGGTCGATATCTGGGCTCTCTATTCTATTCCATTGGTCTATATGTTTGTTCTTGTGCCACTACCAGGCAGTTTTGAGAACAGTGGCTTTGTAATACAGCTTGAAATCTGGTATTGAGATCCCACCTACTTTGTTCTTTCTCAGGATTGCTGTGGCTATTCGGGGTCTTTTTTTATTCCAGATGAATTTTTGGAGAGTTCATTCTAGATCTGTGAAATATGCCATTGGTATTTTAATGGAGAGTGCATTGAATCTATAGCTAGCTTTGGGTAATATGGACATTTTAATGATGCTGATTCTATCAATCCATGAACATGGTATGTTCTTCCATCTCTTTATGTCTTCCTCTATCTCTTTTTTTCAGTGTCCTGTAGTTTTCAGAGTATAGGTCTTTTACCTCCTTAGTTAAGTTTATTCCTAGGTATCTTATTTTTTTTTTTGGTGCAATGGTAAATGGGATTGCTTTTTTAGTCTCTCTTTCTGAAAGTTCACTATTGGTGTATAAAAATGCCATAGATTTTTTGGCATTAATTTTGTATCCTGCTACACTGCCAAATTCATTTATTAAGTCTAATAATTTTTTGATTGAGTCTTTAGGGTTTTTTATGTACAATATCATGTCATCTGTGACTAAGGATAGTTTTACTTTTTTTTCCAAGTTGGATGCCTTTTATTTCTTCTTCTTGTCTAATCGCAATGGCTAATACTTCCAGCACTATGTCAAACAGGAGTGGTGAGAGTTGGCATCCCTGTCTTGTTCCTGTTCTTAGGGGAAATGATTTTAGTTTTTGCCCATTGAGTTTGATGTTGGCTGTGGGTTTCTCGTATATGGCTTTTATTATGTTGAGGTATGATCTTTCTATTCCCACCTTGCTGAGAGCTTTTATCAAAAATGGGTGTTGGATTTTGTCAAATACTTTTTCTACGTCAATTGATATGACTATGTGGTTTTTATCTCTCAATTTGTTTATGTGATGTATCACATTTATTGATTTGTGGATATTGTACCATCCTTGCATCCCTGGGATAAATCCTACTTGGTCATGGTATATGATCTTTCTGATGTACTGCTGGATCTGATTTGCTAGAATTTTGTTGAGGATTTTGGCATCTATGTTCATGAGAGATATTGGCCTGTAATTCTCTTTCATTGTGTTGTCTTTATCTGGTTTTGGTATTAGGGTGATCCTGTTGCAGCAGTTCTCAACCTGTGGGTCGCGACCACTGAAAATACATCCTGCATATCAGATATTTACATGACGATTCATAACAGTAGCAAAATTACAGTGATGAAGTAACAACAAAAATAATTTTATGGTTTGGGGTCACCACAACATGAGGAACTGTATTAAAGGGTCGCGGCATTAGGAAGGTTGAGAACCACTGTAGCATCTTTAAAACCAGATAAAACAGTCACAGGTTTAGGATGGCGAGTTGACCTTCCTCCCTAGTGTCAATTTGACTTAATGGGCAAGAGCCTTCTACCCAGCCTAGTCAGCTTATTTATTTTTAGACTTTGACATGAAAGGGAAATAAACTATATTTTTTTAGTCACTCTATTTTAAACTTTCTTTAGTAAAACAAGTTTGCCTTTAATTCATATAGCAGGTGCCTTCATCTTATAAACAGCCCTATTGTCATTACCATTTATAGAAAGGACATGGAAGCAGAGTTTATACAGCTCACGAGGACTGGAGGTGAGGTCAGCCTCAAGCATCTTGGCATAATTGTCGGTGTCTATTGCCTCTTGTATTGATCATCAAGCTCACTTTTGACTCTGAGATTCTCTGAGGCGGTGGTCCTAATTTGTGCCCGCTCTGTGCTTACTGGGAATTCAAATGTGCTCGAGCTGAGTGAGGGGTAGGGAGTGCTTGAGGAATTGGAGTCCTGATGAAAGGAGGTAGAGAGGACAGCTTAAAAGTTGATTCCCTGGCCTGGGTGCACAGTGTGACCCCCAGGACAAGAGACTGGGGCAAGAGCTAAGTAACTTGATTCTGCAAGTGAGACTGTGAAATACGAGGGCATTATTCTTGGCTCTGGTCTTTACTTTTAGTCCTGGCTGTTTTCAAAAGAGCAATGGAAATACCACCTCCCAGGAAGCCATTCCTAATCCTGGAGCGAGAACCAAGCTTCTACATCTATTAAAGCATTTTGTACATCTTCCTGTCTTGGACATTCACTTCATCTATTTTAAATTTATGAAATGCTATTTACTGTTATAGGCAACCTATTTTTGACCAACACAGAAACAATAAACCAATAAAACATCAAGCAAATTAAGGGCAAAGGCCATGCTCTAATTATATTTTTACTTCCATTCTACCTGTCTTTACTATAGTTCTCAGAACAATCTCTCATGAAGAGTGAGCGCATATTCCGTATCTATTGGTTCATTAGGCCTACCGAGGCCCATGATAAACAAGTGCAGGAATTCAGGACCCATGCATGGAGCAGCGTCATAACAGGGGTGATAGACAGTTGAGGGGGAATGGACAAAAAGAGTTCTTAGGGTGTTGAGCAAATAGAGACCATTTCAAAGGACTCAGAACTTAAAAGTGAACTAATCAAGATGTTAGTGGTTTAAATGATGTAATTTGCATGGGTGTGTGAGAGCTAGAAAGAAAGTCCAAAATAATCCAAGATTAGGAGATTTGGACAATTTAGGGCAGTGGTTCTCAACCTTCCTAATGCCGCGACCCTTTAATACAGTTCCTCATGTTGTGGTGACCCCCAATTTCATTGTGACAAATTGAACATAATTAAAGCATAGTGATGAATCACAAAAACAATATGTAATTATATATGTGTGTTCTGATGGTCATAGGCGACCCCTGTGAAAGGGTCGTTCGACCCCCAAAGGGTCGCGCCCACAGGTTGAGAACCGCTGATTTAGGAAGACACGGAAAAAGAGACTGTTAAGAACCTGTTGCCATGTCGGTTTCATCGAGGCCACAAAGGCTGTACTTCCCTAAATGAGCAAGAGTGTCTGGAATTTGCCTCTGAAACTTTTCTCTCATTTCCCAGCAGTCACTTTAAATAACCTGAAGCTGGTGGGAGATTGCAGAGGAGATGACTGTAAAAGGAAAGAAGTCTGAACCCTCTGTAGAACTTTTAGGACAGTTAACTGCATACTCTCTGGTTGGAGATGTCTGTGTCAGTGTGGCCCCGTTGTCCTGTGTCTGAGCTCAAGGAAGGATTTTCAGCAACTCGTTCATCTCGGGTTCTTTTTAAACTATGGGGTGAGTTGTGCACTTTCCTAAAAGCCCAGCTTTCTTCTCAAAGGACAGATCCTGAACAGACTGCAGTCCTTCCATCCTTTCCCTCTTACCTGAGAAGATCTGAGCAAGAAGGAGGACAGCAACCATGAAGAGAAAGATTCTCATGGCACCAGGCATCCGTGGAGAGGCCGCACCCAACGCTTCTAACAGGAACGTTAGAACAAGTGCTGAGGCTCTGAAAGGACGAGAAATCAACTCGGGTTTGCAGTGTTCCTGCAGAATCGACTGTTCCGAATGCCTCATTGAACAAGGTGTGGGCTGACAAGTCAGGCTCTACCTACGTCACGTTTATGGGAGAGGAAGGCCGGGACCCTGTCTTCCTGCCTGGAACGCTCGCCTACGTCTCTGCCCAGGCAGCTCCTGCTTCTCCCTCAAGCCCCATCTCAAGGTCCACCTCCTTCATGAGACCTACAACCACCACTGCTCTTCTTCCTACCCAAGATTTTACATGCACCGTACCCTCTGTGCTTTAAGGGCAAACGCACAGCACTGCTTAAAATAAAGTGAGGCTCGCCAGAGCTCGGCGGGGTCAGCGCAGGTTCAGGCTGGCCCTGTCCATGCCAATTGCATTTTCTGGTTAGACAAGAACCTCACAGACACATCACAGATAAGCAAGATACTGGTTTTCTAAGCTTTCTGGGGGTATCCTGGCAAGTTTTAGTTTTTTCCTCCTTTTTCTAAATGTCAAGAGAGTCTTGGTTCTCATTCGATTTGAATAGCATTTGTCACTTTGCTATGAAATATAGCATGCTATGTTTATATGCTCTTAAATACTAACTTCCAAAAAACTCACAGGCTCTTCAGGTTCTCCCTGAACTCCTGGCACATGGACGCATGTATAATCCCCCTTCAGTCCTGCTGTGTGTGAGGCGACCACACACACACACACACACACACAAACACACACACACACACACACACACACACGGCTGTGAATTCCATGAATACCTCTTGGGAAATGTTTCCAGTAGGTTACTTATTTATTTTGCTGCTAATTTGAGCATTAGCAGGTAACTCACAAGTCCAGAGGCCGTTTTTGTTGAGGGTAGCTGGAATTTTAGGCCCTTGTGATAGCTAAGACTCCCTCGGCTTGTGGAAGTTGCCGTAGTGCTCCATGACATTTCCTGAGCACGCGTGTCTGCCCTGCGCCCAGTCCTATGGCTCCAGAGCAGCGCTGCTCCTCGGCGCAGTGACTGCCGATGCTCGCCTGCCGGGATGTTCTCGCTTCTGACCGCACGTGGACAGCTGGTCTGATGGCATTGGTTTTCTATATCACAAACGTGGAAACGCCAGCATCAGGAATTCAGTGTTTGTCTTATTGGAACTTCTCATCATCCTTTCGCTGGCAAACCACATTTGAAATCTATCTGCATCTCTGCAAAGTGTCAGAATTATAGTTTGGCTACATAACAGGTTTTATGAACACCTTTGGGGGCTATAATCATTTAGAACTCACCAGAGAAGCCATCTGCTCTGGGTTTTACTGGTACTGTGTGAGATTTTTTTCTTATTGCTGGTTCATTCTCTTTACGTGTCAAAGGTCTATCCAGATTTTTTATTTATTTTCCAGTCCATTTTGGCATTTATGTTGAAGGGTCCCAAATTCTGCCGTCCTGACGTTGCCGTTTTGGAATATTGGTTTTAAGCTGTTTCTCAAGAAACAGTCTCATAAAGAACCTTTGGCCCTCCCCACCTCCCTGCCCAGGAGGTTCAGACAGAAACACCTGCTTCCAAAAGAGAACCTTACGACACCCTACCTACGTCGGGGAGTGAGGTGGAAATGGGGCTTTGGGCCATTAAGAAGGAATTGACCCAGATAAAACAAAAAGTGGATTATCGACTGGAAAAAATTGAAAAGAACAGAGCAAACAAGCAGACTTGTCCTTCTCATCCCCAGTAGAGATGAAGAATGAGACAGGAGAGGGGCAGACCACCAGCTCCCTGAAGAAAGATGACACTGACGTGAAGATGGAGTCCGAGGGGGTGCGGAGGACTCTGCTGAGGTGGGGGACCTACCGGATGATGATGATGATGAAGATGATGATGAAGATGGGGGGATGACCAGCTGGTGTTGATCAAGGATGATGGAAAGGCTGAGGAGGGAGAGGATGACGGAGGCAGCGCCAATGTGAGGGTGACTCTTAAGCACACAGTGGGGTTTGGAAATGTTGTCCCACTATTTCTTTATGTAGGCGCTTGTCTGAGATCAAAGTTTTCACCAGATCCTCGCCCTAGTGCCTTCAGCACATGCTCACTGTTCTCCCCGTGTCCATTGATTCATATTGCCCTGCGCCTAGTCCCATGTTCACTTCCTTTGATGCTCCTAGTAGTTAAGTCTTAACCCTGTAATTTTTGCTTTTAATTTTGATACCTCTTTATGACTTAACAATAAAAAGGATGCATGGTTCTTATCAACTGTCTCCAGAACAATCTCCTGTTGTGCAGGGAGCACAGTTCTTTTCATACATATGTGAGTTCAGTAGTTGCTTCCCTAACTGCAAAGGCAATCGCATTGGTTGAGTAGCACCTGAGAGCAGCTTTGAGTTAGAGGTATGTGTTTTGTGCCCCATGTAAGAGTGCTCAGCACAAAGGTTACAATGTATGTTTGTGAATGGGAGTTGGCTTGTCAAATGCATCCTCTAGGTAAATAATTAGTGTAATAGTTTTAAGATTTATTTTCTAACGTTGATACTGTGGGTGATTTTTGTGAACAGCCTGATGTTTGGGACCTTTTTTCCCCTCAAAATAAACACGTCCTTATTAAACCAGGAAAAAAAAAATGTTGCCATACAATTGTCTGTAGTATTCCCTGATAATACGTTGTGGGTGTTTCTAGGATTTAAAAAAATGTTTTATTAATGTATAGTTGGCATATAATAGTATATAAGTTTCAAGTGTATAACATCATGATTCAGCATTTATCTGATCCCTTATGATGTGATTACCACATTAAGTCTAGTAATCAGCTGTCACTATGAAAGTTATCACAAGATTACTGACCATATTGATTTCTTCTTGCATAGATTCAAGTGCTATGTTTTTCTTCTTTTCATTCTTTTCTATATATAATATATATTTGTAATCTAAATCTATACTTATAAGTACATAGTATATAAATATAGGAATAATATATTTAGAATATAAAATAACACAAGTTATATAATGTATAAATTTTCAACAAAACTACAGACTTTCTTCAGATTTCACTAGTTTTCCTACTCGTGTCCTCATTCTGCGCCTGGATCCCACTTTCCATGGTCGTCACATCTTCTGAGTCTCCTCAGGTCTGTGACAGTTTCTCAGAGGTTTTCCTTTATTTTTTTTTATTTTTTTTTTTAAATATATTTTATTGATTTTTTACAGAGAGGAAGGGAGAGAGATAGAGAGTCAGAAACATCAATGAGAGAGAAACATCGATCAGCTGCCTCCTGCACATCTCCCACTGGGGATGTGCCCGCAACCCAGGTACATGCCCTTGACCGGAATCGAACCTGGGACCTTTCAGTCCGCAGGCCGACGCTCTATCCACTGAGCCAAACCGGTTTCGGCGTTTTCCTTTAAATATGTTCTTATGTTTTATTTTTTTTTGAGGTAGAGAGAGGAAGGGAGGGGAGAAGGAGAGACATCAATGTGAGAGAAAAACATCAACTACTTGCCTCCTTTATGCACCCCAACCAGAAATCAAACCCGCGACCTGGGCATGTGCCCTGACCAGGAATCAAACCAACAACCTCCTGGCAATGATGCTCAACCGACTGAATCACACCAGCCAGAGCAACTTTCTTCATTTTGCACGACTGATAGTTTCAAGGAGTGCTGGTCAGGTACTTTGCAGGTTATCTATCCCTCCATTGGGTTTGCCTGATGTTTCTCAGGTGAGACTGGTATTATGAGTTTTTAAGATCACAGTGGCAGCCTTCTCATCATATCCTGATAATACTTTTATTTCGGTAAGAACAGTAGTCATGTTCTCTCTCTCTCTTTCGTTTCTGATTTTAGTGATTTCGGTATTCTTACTTGCTTTGTTCTTGGTTAGTCTAGCTACAAGTTTGCCTATCTTGTTGATCATTTCAAAATAACACACCGACTTTTGGTTCTGTTGACTTACTTTATCATTTTCTTAGTCTCTATTTCATTAATTTCTACTCTAATCTTTATTATTTCCTTTCTTCTGCTTGCTTTGGCTTTATTTATTTATTTATTTATTTATTTATTTATTTATTTTTGCTTTGGGTTTAGTTGGCTCTTAATTTGTAGCTTCTAAAGTTTATTGATTTGAGGTTTTTTTCATATAGGCATTTGCGACTATAACATTTCCCCTAAGCATTGGTTTAGTTGCATCCCATAAGTTTTGGGATTTACTTTATTGTTTTCATTCATCTTGAACTATTTTCTATTTCTCTTGTGATTTCTCCTTTGACTCATTATTTATTGCAAGGGGGGTGGTTTAATCACCACACATTTGTGACTTTTCCAAACCCCCTTCTTTTATTCCCTTGTGGTTGGAGAACAAATTTTCAATTCTTTTAAACTTATTTTGGCCTAACATATGGCCCATCCTGGAGAAATTTCATGTTAACTTGATTGAGAAGACTATGTACTTTGCTATTGTGTGGCGTATACTGTGAGGTCTAATCAGTTTACACTGTTGTTCAAGTTTCATTATTCCTTACTGATCTTCTTCCTAGTTGTTTTATCCATTATTGAAAGTGGGAGATTGATGTCTCCTACTATTGTTGTTGAATTATCTATTTTTCCCTCTAATTCTGTCAGTTTTCACTTCACATATGTTAAGGTTCTGTTATTAGGGGCATATCTATATACTAGAGGCCCAGTGCACAAAACTCATGCATGGGGGCCTCCCTTCCCTGGCTGCCAGCTGCCAGCCGGGGCCTTCCTTCATGCCACACTGCCCCCTGGTGGTCAGATCATGTCATAGCAAGCAATCAAACTCCTGAGGGGACACTTTGTATATTAGGCTTTTATATATCCTACTAGAGGCCCAGTGCACAAAAATTCGTGCACCCGGGGGGGGGGGGGGAGAGGGGGTGCCTCAGCCCAGCCTGTGCCCTCTCGCAGTCTGGGACCCCTCAGGAGATGACCACCTGCTGGCTTAGGCCTGCTCCCTGGGGATTGGGCCTAAGATGGCAATCAGACATCCCTCTGACAGTCCGGCAGCCCTTGGGGGATGTCCACTTGCCAGTGGGGAGCAGGCCTAAACTGCAGTCGGACGTCCTTAGTGCTGCTGAGGAGGCAGGAGAGGCTCCTACTGCCACCGCTGTACTGGCAGCCATCAGCCTGGCTTGTGGCTGAGCAGAGCTCCCCGCTGTGAGAGCACACTGACCACCAGAGGGCAGCTCCTGCATTGAGCGTCTGCCCCCTGGTGGTCAGTGTGTGTCATAGTGACCAGTCATTCCCAGTCTTTCTGTTGTTAGGGTCAGTTTGCATATTACCCTTTTACTATATAGGATAGAGGCCTGGTGCATGGGTGGGGGCCAGCTAGTTTGCCCTGAAGGGTGATCTGGATCAGGGTGGGGGTTCTGCTTGGGTGCCTGGCCAGCCTGGGTGAGGGGATGATAGCTGTTTGCAGCTGGTCACACCCCCTTCAGTGTAGGGGTCCTCACAGGGGTGCCTGGCCAGTCTGGGTGAGGGGCTGAGGGCCGTTTTCAGGCTGGTGGGCGACTGAAGCTCCTAGCTTCTTCTTCTTTTTTTTATTCTGGGATTTATTTACCTTCTATGGCTGTCACTGTTTAGCTTCTATAATTGAAACTCTGTTGCCATCACTGGTGCTCTAAGCTCTGAGCTCGCTGGCAGCTGAAAGCAGGTTTCTAGGTTTGTTTAGCTTCTATAATTGCAACATTGTTGCATCCGGAGCTCAGAGCTGGGCTGTGGCAGGCAGGGAACCTTGGCTTCCTCTGTCACTGGAGCAAGCAAGCCTCATGTTCGCTTCAGCTGCGTGGCTGCTGGCCGCCATCTTTGTTGGCAGTTAATTTGCATATCTTGCTGATTAGCCAATGGGAAGGGTAGCAAAGTTATGGTTAATTACCATGTTTGTCTATTATTAGATAGGATATAATATAACCCTAATATGCAAATCAACTGAACGGTGGAATGACTGGTCACTATGATGCACACTGACCACCAGGGGGCAGACACTCAGAAGCTGCCCCCTGGTGGTCAGTGCACTCCCACAGCGGGTGTGCCACTTAGCTAGAAGTGGGGAGTGGGCTTAAGCCAGCAGGCGGACATACCCCGAGGGATCCTGGACTGCGAGAGGGCACAGGCCGGGCTGAGGGAACCTCCCCTCCTTACCCCCTCATTGCACAAATGTCTTGCACTGGGCCTCTAGTATAAATATAAAAGGCTAAGCGACCGGATGACCAGTTGATCGAACGACCAGTCAAACAGTATCTATGACATTCACTGACCACCAGAAGGCTGCCCCTGGTGGTCAGTGCACTCCCACAGCAGGATCACCACTCAGCTGACCAACCCATCCCGGTGGCCCACCAGGCCCATGGCAGCCACTCACTCCCTCAGTGTCCTGCAGGTTCAATCTCCAGAGAATGGGCCAGACACTAATGGACCGGCGCTGCCAGCATGATCCCGATAGTGCTGCCGACCTCCTGGAAGTTGGCCTTGGGCACGATGGCCACTTCCCCTTCCTAGACGCTCCGCGAAAAGAAACAATATAAGAGTGGCTGCCAGGTGTCTCCCTACAACCGGTGTGAACATCAGCGGGATGGATCCAGATCCTGGGCCTGCAAGGGCATCCTACGGCCCATCCAGAGGGCCAATCACATCCTGACCCCTCCCCCTCCTCAGGATGGGCACCAAATGCAGGGCTCAGGGCTGGTGAGCGCTGCTGCGAACCTCTCCCAATCGGGACTGACTGGGCACCAACCCGCGGCAGGAGCAGCAGGGCCGGGATGAGCAGGGGCAGCAGACGGTGTTGGACTGCTGCTTTCAGCCCAATCCCCGCCGGCCACCCCGAGGGACCGCACCCATGCACAAATTCGTGCACCAGGCCTCTAGTATCTTTATAATTATTGTTTCCTTGATGAATTTAATCGTTATTGTAAAAAGTTCCTCTTGTCTCTGGTAATGATTTTCTCTTAGAGTATATTTTGTTTGTTATTAGTATAGCCACCAAATCAAAAGTGTGCTTCTTGTGCACAGCATATAGTTGGATAATTTTAAAGATTTTTTTCTGACAATTGCTAATTGGAGTGTTTAATTAATTTTGCATTTAATGTCATAATTGATAAGGTGGGGTTTAAATCTGCTTTGCCCTTTGTTTTCTAAATATTATATCTTTTTTGTTCTTCTGTTACTCCATTATTGCCTTCTTTTGTGTTTAATAGATGCTGTCTGGTTTACCATTTAATTCCTTTGTTATTTTTATTTTTATTTTTATTAATCCTCACCCAAGGATATTTTTTCTATTGATTTTTTAAAAATATATTTTATTGATTTTTTACAGAGAGGAAGGGAGAGAGATAGAGAGTTAGAAATATCGATGAGAGAGAAACATCGATTAGCTGCCTCCTGCACATCTCCCACTGGGGATGTGCCCGCAACCCAGGTACATGCCCTTGACCGGAATCGAACCCGGGACCCTTGAGTCCGCAGGCCGACGCTCTATCCACTGAGCCAAACCGGTTTCGGCTTCTATTGATTTTTTAAAACAGAATTGTAGGGAGGGGGAGAGAGAGAGAGAGAAAAATCGATGTGAGAGAGACAAATCAATTGGTTGCCTCCCCCACACACCCCAATCAGGGAATTGAGCCTGCAATGGAAGTATGTGCCCTTGACTGGAATCAAACCCTCAAACCTGGGACCATTGAGTCTTCAGGCCAACTTTGTCTCCCCCTGACCCTCATTTGTGCTGTTGAAAATAAGTCAAATAGTTTTGAAGTCTGAAAGTGATGGCCTTGCCTTGGCCTAGAAGGAGAAAAGCTGCCACTTAATGAAGCAAGAGCCAAGGGCCTGGCAATCTGCTCTCAGTGGTGGCGGCTGCTGGCAGACAGCAAGGAGCAGTCACCCGCACGAGACTGAACCTCCCAACAGCCACGGGGGCTTGGAAAAGGGCTCTTGCCTCCGATGACATCAACGTTCCAGCAAACACCGCCTTTTCAGTCTTGAGACCCTGAGCCGCACAGGCCCAGACCTCGACACACAGAGTGTGAGATGCATGTGCTGCTCTACTTTGCTAACGGGGTGGTGCTCTGTTGTCACTGAGAGAAAGAAAAGCAGTATTTGGCTGGGGAAGCGCATGTGTGTGTTCTTTCAAGGATCCTGTACGACGCATGACATGGCTCAGCTTCCTGGAGAATGATATTCTTTCTGGTTGATCTCTTATGAAGCTCCTTCCACTCCTCTCTCCCAGGGCTACATCCTAAAATCCCTTGCTGCTGGGCTCCTTCGCTTAATGAGTCACATTCCTGGGGATTGTCCGTTTAGGACGGTTTCAGCCCAGTGACCTTGAACAGCATTCACTTGGTCCATGGGAATCACATCTTGCCCTGCCTGGTACACTCTGTTGTTGATTTTTTTTCTTGTCCTGCCAACCGCAGCCAGACCTCCTTGCCTGCATATACTTTCAGGTGTGAGTCCGGCATGAACACCAGGGCATCGAGTTCCCCGAGGACCCTCCTTGAAGCCCATCTCATAAGGACTGGTGTAAAACTGGTGGTTTTCTCACCCTTGGGGGCAGAGCGACATCACAATCACAGGGCATCAGCACATTTTCCACAGAAACCCTGTGCCCTGCCTTCTTTTGCTTTCTGTTACACCCTTAGGGCTGCGTAAGATTAAGTGCTTCTAATCACAATTTCTCTGCTATTCTTGCATTTGTGGTCCAGTACCTTAATTGGGCCTGTGGGCGTTAATGACGCCTAATGTTTTATCCACTACCTCTTGGGAATTCAGCCCAACCTGATCAATCCTGCTTTATAGGCATCTTCATTCCCTTCCCCTTATTGACAGGGGGCTTGGGAATGAAACCCAGAACCGAGAAGGGGTAACAGGGATTAGCATAATCAGATCATTGACACAATTTCAACGTTCAGGTACATTCCGTGTTGAATATTTTAAATTGATCTCTAACGTTGTCATTCACTGGCAAGAAACGAAAAGGCCAAGTTGGGGCATAGACATTAACTGAGTTGGTGTGAGTTGTTTTATGAACCCCGTAAGCACTAGAATCAAGAAAGGACAATATGTTGGCCCACCAGGAGCTGGTGTGGGTACAATGCATTTATTGGATTCCATAGAGGTAGAACTCCATAGATGTTTTCCTGTTTTTTGAGAATTGGCGCATGTAGGCAGATGCGCAGAACATGACAGTGGTGTGAGCGTCCTCTCCTGGTCTGGCTACCACCTTGAGGAAAGGACCACCTCTCTGGGCCTCCATTTCTTCCAATATAAATGGAGATGGTAACATACGCCTCATGCAGAGATCTTGGGTCATAGGAGGAAGAGCTTCCTCAGGTATTAGACACTCTACTAATACAAGGGACCTCTGCCCTTTGAGATACAGCGTGTAAGGACCTGGAGAGTATTCTGCTGAGTGGAATAAGCCAGTCAGGGAAAGACAAGTAAAACGTGATCTCACTCATATGTGGACTCTAAGGAACAAAATAAATTGATGAACAAAATAGATCCAGAGACACAGAAGCATGGAGCAGACTGACAAATCTCAAAGGGAAGGGGGAGGTGGGGGGTGAGATGAAAGTAACAAAGAACTTCTATTTGGAGATGCATAGCCCATGGACATAGACAATAGTGTGGTGAAGGCCTGCAGCAGGATGGGGTACAGGGTGGACGAGGGTCAATGGGGGAAATGAGGACTTTCAACAGCAAAGATAAATTTAAAACAAAAGCGAAGAAACAAAACAAGGGGGAGAATATGAAGGGCCCTGACCCTCGCGCACGGCATGACTGTGTGAAGCCACATCACCTTCTTGACCTTCTCTGAGTAGCCAGGGCTGCTGCAGAGGCAGGTGAGCGCTGGTCTGACTTACTGGATCCTCCGTCGGCAGCAGAAGAAGTTCAGCTTGCAGCTTCCGACCACCTTCTCATCCTCAGTGCACATCTTCCTGCACTTGCCCCGCCCCAGCCTGCATGGCTCACAAGCAGCAAACTCACCTACATGGAAAAAGAGCTGCTCACGTCTCTTTCCCGGACCCTGGAGGTGGGGAAAAGGTCCAAGGCCACAAAAGGAGAGGGTTTGTATTTATGATTATAAAGTGTGTTTTCAAGAACCAGTGGGGATTTTTCAAAGAGCTCTGCTTTTTTCAAAATGGAGTTGGAGAGTTCATTTTTAAGCCACAGGGAGGTGCTGTCCTGGTCCTCCCTGTGCTTCTAACCTGCCTGGTCAAAAGGGAGCATCATCAACACATGCGTGTACAGGATGGTCCCTTGCACGCCTGGCACTGCATATAGGCTGTGACGATGATGGGAGGGGCACCATGGGGTGTTATAGGTTCTTAGTGGAGGAGTTAAAGATTAGGTTCAGTTCTAATTTGCGTCTTGTAATGGCCGTGTGTCCTCAGGAAAATGCTGACCCTCAGCCTTCTCAGTTGTCACGCGGACGTGCTACAAACACCAGTCGACGTCTACATTGTTTTAGTGGTGAAATGGAACAAGTTATGTGAGAATATTTTGCCAGCACTACTCACTCAATTAGCTCTTTTTGTTGGTACTTTAAGCAGAAGGTTTTGGGGGTTTTTCTTACTAGTAATCTTCACCTGAGGATATTTTTTCCATTGATTCTTAGAGACAGTTGGAGGGAGGGATGGAGAGAGAGAGAGACTTTAACTGGCTGCCCCCACCTCCCCCCACCCCCCCCGTGTCCCAACCAGGGCTGGAGATTGAACCTGCAACCCAGGTATATGCCCTTGACCAGGAATCAAACCTGAGACCCTTTGGTCCATGGGCTGATACCTAACCACTGAGCAAAACTGGTCAGGGCTAAGCAAAAGGTTCCCTACATGACCACGATTGTCCAAGCTAACCTCATGGCCCAGGTACGGAGTGTCTTTGCCACAAAAGGAACATTCCTGCCGAAACCGGTGTGGCTCAGTGGATGGAGCGGTGGCCTGCGGACTGAAGGGTCCCGGGTTCGATTCTGGTCAAGGGCATGTACCTGGGTTGTGGGCACATCCCCGGTGGGGGGTGTGCAGGAGGCAGCTGATCAATGTTTCTCTCTCATCGATGTGTCTAACTCTCTATCTCTCTCCCTTCCTCTCTGCAAAAAATCAATAAAAATATATTTTAAAAAAAGGAACATTCCTGTGCTCATCTAGTTCTCAGGGAGCAGCACTGATGATGTGACCCCTTGTTTTCTTTCCTAATCACCACCCTCCTCCCAGTGACCTCAGAGCACAGTGAGCATCACAGGTTGGCATCACCACTGCAGTCCGCCCCCTGCTCCTACACAGCTCAGTTCCCACCCTCAGGTTCCTCAGTCTCCATGCCCCTCGTGACCCTGCCTCATCACCTGCTCCTCACTCTCTGATGACTCTCAGCAGCACACCCAGCTAGAGTGGCTCCATGCCTGGGGCTCCGTCCTATTCCTTCCCTCTGGATCTCCAGAATACTAAACCAGCGATTGTATTCGTGCTAAGTGTCGCTTACGTTGTATTGCAACTTACTGTGCTCATTGGCGACTACCTCATTTGTCCATTTGTGAGGTCCACAGTCCAATCCCCAGCCTTCGCTCTAGCGAAGCCCAGACCCTTCTCACCCACTCTTCCCCTTGAGATGCACTCATCATACCCGGTGACAAGAACTCCGCTCGCCTCTAAAACAAAGTTCCTATCACTTGGCTTTTAACCCACTCCGACTGGAAGTGAGGGGAGACAAACACTGAAGTTCTGGGGGCGGGGGGCGTCTGCCATGAGCAGATGCCACTGAAAGCCTCCTGAGAGCAGAAGGAAGAAAGGACCAGTGTCTTCCCTCCCTGCATGTCCCTGCTCTACAGCCACCTCGGCTCCGAGAGCCTCCGCTCAACACCTGGGTCTGACTCCTCGATGCCTGGCTCACCTCTAGATCCTCAGTGTATTATCTTCTCCTCCTAAATCCCTTCCTCACTGGGGTCTCCTGCATTCGCCTTTGTTGTCTGTCCCTGCTTCTGGACTCTCCCACTCTCTTCACCCAGATTGGCTGATGGCTGCTTTGGTGTCTCCACCCGTTCTACTTCCCGAGGCAGGAAAGAAGCAGCACCTTCAGCCTTGGACTCAGACAAGACAGGAGACGAGGTGGCTTTCCTCAGCTGACCTGCTCTTTGGGATGCGGGATTCTCTCCAGGAGCTCAGTGACTGCAGAGCTAGAGGGCCCATTCTCCCGCCATCACCTGGGGACCCTCTCTGGGTGTTTGCATGCAGGGCTTATATCCAGTTGGTACCCAGAGGTGCCAGCACAACAATTCTGTATGACAGCATCTGCACTTCTCAGGCAGCAGATGGTCTGATTGCCCAACACCTGTGCTGCGGTGCCACCCTTGCTTAAGAGTACTGGTGGGCACTGTTCTACCTGGTTGAGAATCACAGAATTAAAACTTGACTTTGATGTCCTCCTACAAAGCCTAACTTAGCACTTATTATTTGTGACCCCACCCTCTGGGCAGAGTTACATAACATCCCCTCTATGTCTCTGCTTCATTATATGTAAAACTAGTGGCCTGGTGCACGAAATTTGTGCACTGGGGAGGGAGGGGTTCCCTCAGCCCAGCCTGCACCCTCTCCACAGGGATTGGACCTAAACCAGGGGTTGGACATCCCTCTTGCATTCTGGGACTGCTGGCTTCTAACCGCTCACCTGCCTGCCTGCCTGATCACCCCTAACCTCCCTGCCTGCCTGCCTGATCACCTCTAGCTGCCTCCGCCTGCTTGCCCGATCTCACCCCAGCTACTCTCCCCTGCCAGTCTGATCTTGCTCCCAACTGCCTTTGCCTGCCTGATCACCCCAAACTGCCCTCCCCTGCTGGCCTGATCTTGCCCCAACTGCCCTCCCCTGCCGGCTTGATTGCCCCTAACTGCTCTCCCCTGCCGGCTTGATTGCCCCTAACTGCCTCTGCCTCAGCCCCCACCACCATGGCTTTATCTGGAAGGAAGTTGGATGTCCAGAAGATGGCCAGTTGACCCGGTCTAGTTAGCATATTACCCTTTTGTAAGTATAGATAGATTATATGGGATAGGATTGCTAAAATGGGGGGGGGGCTTTTTCAGCAGGAGGAGATGCTCTTGGCAGACAAAAACACATAATCCCTATATCTGGACTGATAGCCAGCCATATGCACTATATTGACAAACCGGTCATTTAAAAATTGAACTGCTTTCTTACACCTTACACCAAACAGCTGTTGCCCTTAAAACCCCTCCTCAGCCCCCACCTTAGGGTCTGCCTTCGTAGTTCATCCAGATTAGGCTCTGATTGGTCGGCTTCTATGCCAGTGAGTGTCTCTGGGCCTGATCAAAGAGGCGGGGCTGATCAACAGCTGCCACTGAGGCTGCAGATCAGACCCTGCCTCTCTCTCTGCAGGCCTCTCTCCAGGCCTAATCAGCAGGCCCCTTGGCAGTCAATGCCCCCAGCACTGACTTCTGGTGTTAGGTCAAGCATTAGGTCCTTACGGAGCCTGGCTCTTTATATAGATAGATAGATAGATGATGATAGATAGATATAGATAGATAGATAGATGATAGATAGATAGATAGATAGATAGATAGATAGATAGATAGATATAGATAGATAGATGATAGATAGATTATATATATAGATGGTGGTTGTAATAGTACCTACCACCTAGGGGTGTCTCTATTTAATATGTTTTTATTGATTTTTAGAGAAAGAAGAAGGGAGAGGGAAAGAGATAGAAACACTGATGAGAGAGAAACATTGTCAATTAACTGCCTCCTGCACCCCCCCCCCTTTTCTGGGGATCATCCCCCCTACTGAGCCTGCAGCCCAGGCATGTGCCCTGACTGGAAATCGAACCGGTGACCTCTTGGTAGCTGGATTGGAGCTCAACTCCTGAGTTATGCCAGCCAGAACTAGGGATGTTTTGAAAATGAAATGAGATAATCCACAGAAAGTAGTTAATAGACTGCCCAGTGCACAGTAAGTACTCAACGACTAGTATCAGCCTTAATTTCCTCACTCTGAAATTCTGTCTGAACATTTTTAAATTCTGTTTGCAATTACCCCAGAACATTTATTTCTGTTCTGTATATAATATGCTCTCTTCCTGTAAAGTACACCACACACACACACACACACACACAACTCATCAGTGGGCTATTTGTTAAGAGCTCTCTGTCATGGAGTGTTCGCTGAATGATCCTTTCTCCCTCTTAGGCCAGTGACATGCATTTGGGACACACTTTACTGGATTCAGGAAAGAGCCTAGAAGAGATGGATCAGCATGTTCCCAGAGCAATGCTAATGGGCTGGTTCCAGCTCAATCCTCTGACCTTGGTTTAGGGATCACTGTGAGTGTAGCCACCAGGTCTAAACCAACATTACAACCCAGTAACAGACATTTCTCGTGAAATAGAAAATCCAAATACGGTGCTGGGACCAAGAGGAAAAAAGAGAAGAGTGAGTGGGAGTTCGGGCAATTCTCTTTTTACTGCTCTCTCCTTCACCTCCTGTGTCCAGGAATCAGAGATAGAGGACAGGCCAGTGTTCCTCAAAGTGAAACTACACACAAAGGGCTTAACTCACCTCCAGGGAATGGCTGGGAATACTCGAGTCCTGCCCGGGACCCTAAATTCAAAGCAAAGCACATTTAGAAAATTAAAATCAATGCAGGGAACAGGGCTGTAGGAAACAGTACTCCAACCCCACAGATCTCCTGTCAGGGGCAGCAGGACACAGGGATGCAGATTTATTCTATTTCTGAAGCCTAGCCCTCCTGGTAACCAGAAAGAAGTTAGAAGAAGAAGAAGAAGGAGGAGAAGGAGAGGGAGAAGGAGAAGGAGAAGGAGGAGGAGGAGGAGGAGGAGGAGGAGGAGGAGGAGGAGGAGGAGGAGAAAATAACTGTTCCCTCTTAGGCAATTCCACAGAAAGTTCAAGAAATTCCTGTGAGACGCACAGTGGGGAGCTGACCATTACTCCCAGTTTTAGGGTGGTGCATAGAAGAATCATCCCATCCATTTTATGCTCTGCCCCATCGAAATCCCAGCCATTCTCCTTTACCTGATGGACAATGAGCCAAAATGAAGACAAAGACAAAGACAAAATACAGCATCTTCCTGCTCGGGGCCATTGCTGGCAGAAGAAGTGTCTCCACAGCTTTGAGGGGACAGGAGGCCCACTTATATTCAAGAACCACGCGCCCTGCTCTTGGGCAGTGAAGTGAATCAACAAAGAGAGCACAGGGACATGCTCCATTTCCCCGGTTCAAGAGCAGACGGGATGAGGGACAGCCCTCAGCCTCCATCAAGCACTGGGCTCCGTGGAAAGAGCAGCGGGCGGGCGTTGAAGCCCAGAGCCTCACACAGCTGTGCCCAGGACGGGGAGTCAGGTCCTCCTCCACCACGCGGGAACGGCTGCGTCACGGAGAGAGAACAGGGGTCTCCCACCGGCCTCTCCAGGGGCTGGAGGCTCTGTGTGGTGATGTTCTGGACACCGGGATGCTCACAGGAGACCTGGTCCGAACTCAGCAGGGTGGGCCAGCACTGTCCTGGCTCCCATGGTATTGTCTGTAAATGACCCAGGAGGAAGGGGGGAAGGCAGTCAAGTTAGCACCCAATCCCTGAGCCTGTACAATGTCACCCAGCAGGTCCGAGTCATGGTGACCACATCCTGGGAATTCATGAAGGAGGTGGGAGTCCGACGTTGTCTTCATGTCACTGCAGCCAAGTCAGCACAACCTGTTGTCTCTGCCCAAGCGATGCTCTGTCCTGCGTTTCTGGAACAGACAACAGGACCACCCGCCAATGCAGACTCTGATGACAGACAGAGTTTTTAAGGAGATGACCTTGAACAGGTCGCTTAATTTTTTTGAACTTCACATTCCTTATCCTTAAGATGAGGATGTAGTCGCAGTAGGTCCTCGCAGGACACTGGAGAGAATGACCTGAAATAAGGGAGGGAAAGTCTTACCTGAGTGCCTGGCTGTGGTGACTGGTACGACCTCCACTCTGCCCAGCTGGGAGCCAGCCTCTCCGGGAGCGCTTTTTCAGGGCCATCGTTCACAAGGGACTGTCCCGGCCAGAGAACGCGCCAGCGCTGACGGCTGTGTGCTTGTCCCCAGGCCTCGGTAGGTCACCTTCAGGAAGACACTCATGTGTGGGGGGACAGGGCTAGAGGGGAGCCTACTGCCTTGCAGCGTTTGGGCATTTTACTATCCGGGCCAGGCCACACTGCCTGCAGGAGAGGTAGGGGGTTATTGTGAGCGCTCAGACACCTCCAATGCTTCTGCCCCCAACCCCCAATTCTAATGTGGAAACCCTAACTCCCAAGCCTATGGTGTTAGGAGGTGGGGCCTTTGGGAGGCGATTGGGTGCTAATTCCTCATGAATGGGATGCGAGTGATGCCTTCCTACAAGGGACTCCAGAGAGACCCTGCCCCTTCCAGCGGGAAGACATGGAGAAGTGCCCTGGCAGAGGGTCCTCACCAAAGCCCACCGCTGGCTCCCTGGTCCTGCACCTCTGGCCTCCAGAACGGGAGACATGAATGTTCAGTGTTTACAAACCACACCCAGAATGTGGTATTTGGCCACAGCAGCCGAAACTGACCGGCACTGTGCATCCGGGTTGGGAAGAGAAGCTGGGGAGCTAACACGAAGCGGCGGGTCCCCTGCCAGTGGGCCCTCCCTCGCTCCAGGCAATCCCATAAGGACCCCACCTTCCCCCCTTCACCTGCTGACAAAGACCCACCTCGGAAAGGCCCAAACAATGAGACTGTGAAGTGATCAATGAGGTGACTGAAACCATTTGTCACAGAGACTATCTGGAAGTTTGTCTTTTCTTATAGACTTAAATTTTTTTAAGTGATGCTTGGAAGAGAATAGAGAAAATTTGCATTTTCAATCATTCTTAACTGGATTATTCATAATTTATAATGAATATGCACAAAAAAAACTAAAAATGTCATAGTGACCAAGGCTGAGGATAGATGGGACATTCCCTAATAGTCTTTTTAAGGAAGAATCTTCAGTTACTGAAAAATTTCAAAGATAGTACCGTATCCTCCCCCACCCACCCCTAATGTATCCACATTAGTAATTACTAATGTTAATAACCATGGCACCTGTTCTTAAATAAAATTTAGAAGACTATTTATATACATATTTAACGATGAAAGTACTACACACACACACACACACACACACACACACAAACACACACACACAAAAACACACATATGAAATGTCAATCAGGAACCCCGTAAGCTCACAACTATCCAGGGAGTTAAGAATTTACTGTGCAGCATACAGGAAGAGTCAAATTTTTTTAATTGATTTCAGAGAGGAAGGAAGAGGGAGAGAGAGAGAGAAACATCAATGATGACAGAATCATTAATCAGCTGCCTCCTGCATGCCCCAAACTGAGGATCGAGCCTGCAACCCAAGCATGTGTCCTGACCAGGAATCAAACCGTGACCTCCTGGTCATAGGTCGATGCTCAACCACTGAGCCACCCAGCCAGGCAAGAAGAGTCACATCTACATTAATAAAAGAGAAATATGTAAATTGACCATCTCTTCACAACACCCACCAGCCAATCAGGAGTGAGCATGCAAATTAGCAGGGCAAAGATGGCGGTGGCCATAGAGCCAGCCTGAGCAGGTGGGAGGCTTGGGTCACCCCTGGCGATGGAGGAAACCTAGCTGCTTGCCCTACTGGGCTGGCCGCCGAAGGAGGGGCCTGTGGACGGCCACCAAGGAGCCAGCCCAAGTGCACAGGAGGCTTGGGTCCACTGGGCCAGCGGCCGAGGGAGGGGCCTGCAAACGGCCCTCAGCCCCTCTTTCAGGCTGCCTGGCCACCATCGAGGTGTGGGTCCCTGCCGGGGGGCGTGGCCAGCCTGCAAACAGCCATCAACCCCTCACCCAGGCTGGCCACACTCCCCAGCGGGGACTCTTACCCCATGGGAGCATGGCTGGCCTGCAAACCACCATAAGCCCCTTGCCTAGGCTGCCCCACCCCCCAAGGAACCCCTATCCTGATCTGGGAAACCCTTCAGGGCTAACCAGCTGGCCCCCACCCGTGCACCAGGCCTCTCTATCTATACTAATAAAAGGGTAATATGCTAATTAGACTGGGAGAGCTTCCAGGAGACCTTCCGGACGTTCTTCTGGACAAAGCCATGGTGGCGGGGCTGAGGTAGAGGTGGTTAGGGGCCAAGAGGGGAGTACAGTTGTGGGTGATCAGGCCAGCAAGGGGGCCAATTGGGGGTGAGCAGGCCAGGATGGGACGACAGTTGTGGGTGATCAGGCCAGCAAGGGGGGCAGTTGGGGGGTGAGCAGGCCAGCAGGGGGGCAGTTGGGGGTGAGCAGGCCAGCAGGCAGAGTGCTTAGGGGCAATCAGGCAGGCAGGCAGGTGAGCGGTTAGGAGCCAGCAGTCCCATATTGCAAGAGGGATGTCTGACTGCCAGCAGTTGGACATCCCTCGAGGGGTCCCAGATTGGAGAGGGTGTGGGCCAGGCTAAGGAACGGCCCCCCCCATGAATTTCATGCACCAGGCCATGCCACTAGTTTTAAAATAAATGGTGAACCCAGGGGTTGAGCACCAACCAATGAATCATGAGGCCACGACTCAATGCCTGGATTTTGGACTCAATCCCCAGTGTGGGGCATGCAGGAGGCAGCCAATCAATGATTTGCTTCATTGAGGTTTCTATCTCTCTCCCTCTCCCTTCCTCTCTGAAATTAATTTTAAAAATGTATTTAAAAGATAAATGGTGATGGGTGTGCCCCATGAAACTATGTGCCGAGTGTGTGCAGCTCATAGATACTGGAGCAGGAACCCAGTCGCCCCTGGGCTTGGCACCAGCTCTGCCCGACACATTGGGACATCGCCCAGGTCCTGTCGGTGTACAGGGGAGTAGACCGAGGCTGTCATGGAGCGTCGGCACTGTTAGAAATGCCAGCTGCCAGACCTTGCTGACACATGTCTGTGCTGGGTCCTCAGTGCACACCTGCTCTGCCCTCCCGACATCCCATGTTCTTCTTGGGAACTTTCCAGAGTAAAAACAACACCCAGGCCCTGACCAGTTTGGCTCAGTGGCTAGAGCGTCAGCCTGCAGATTGAAGGGTCCCAGGTTCGATTCCGGTCAGGGGCATGTACCTTGGTTGCGGGCACATCCCCAGTAGGAGATGTGCAGGAAGCAGCTGATCGATGTTTTTCTCTCATCGATGTTTCTGGCTCTCTATTCCTCTCCCTTCCTCTCTGTAAATAATCAATAAAATATATTAAAAAAACAAAAAACACCCAGAGGAGCCGCAGGCTGACACCCACCAAGGTACATGGGCTCGGTGCAGCCGAGCACAGAGACAGTTCTGCATGCCTCAGCGATCAAGATCGGGTTTGGTCTGGGAAAACGCATAAATGGGAGTATTTGATTCATTTTTCATGGACACCGAGCTGGTCTCTCCAGACCCCGGAAGTCATGAAGACGATCCTCTTTCTCCTCGCTGTTTTCCTCCTTCTGGCCCCAGGTAACATGCGCCCCTTTGCAGGATGGGCATTGGAGGGGGTGGACCGGAGACAGGGCCTGCCTCGGGGAGGACGTGGCCAAGGTCAACTCCGGGAAACAAGGGCGCCCTGGGCCCCATGGCCCTGCGGGGACCACTGGCCCCAGGAGGTGACAGTCCCCTCGTGCTTCTTCTACAAACGCTTCCCCTTTTCCATTACTATCTGGGACGGGGTGTCACAGGTTTGCAGAGACACAGATAAGCCAGGAAAGGTGCCCCTGGACCCCTAGTCTCATGCTCACTGGCCAAAAAAAAAATTTGCAAAAAGAAAGAAAAGCAAGGGTAACCATCTATGGGTCTTTTAAAACATAGTTGTGATAGAGAGGAAGACGGGTAAGATAGAAAGAGCTGGAAATCAATAGGAATGGAGCTTAGAGACGCTATTTGTGCCAGTGGGTGAAAGTCAAACCAGCTGCCATGCCCGAAACACAAGCTATGCAGCTGGAGAGTGTGACAACAACTCCACATGCTGACATGCATTTAGCTCTGCAATGCCGGTGCCTCCCGGGAACTCTGCCCTGCCCTAACTCAGGGACATTCCGATCATCTCTTTTCGTTGGGAAGGACCATTTGACATCTCTTTTGAGAGTGCAGACAGGGAGGTTCAGGGGGGCTAAGCAGGTGCTGAGCCCTGCAGGTGCACAGGGGTGAGCCAGGCTCCAAGACCAGCTCTGTCCACAGCAAAAGGACTTTTCCTAATCAACCAGAATTCTCACCACTTTTTCCTGCTCCTGGAACCTCCACTGGCTCTAGTCCAATCCTCCCCAAAAGTAAAGTACCAGACTGGATTCACCCCGGTTCCAGAGACCAAAGGAGGAACTTTGCAGAATTCACAGTGAGCCCAGGTGCAGCCCAGATGACAGTGAAGTCTGTGCAGGGCTTAGTGTTCACACCCACCATGCACCTGCTATGCCAGGAGATTTGCAATCACCCTAAGGAAGTAGATTCTGGGTCAAGGACATGGGGATGGGGCCTCCAGTGAGCCATTCATTCCACTGGCTTTGACGCACACACACATCAGACATGGACAAAGGTATCATTTTCAGATCACTCCTGAAGATTGTATGATACAGTGATCTGAGTACATGAACCTTTGCCATGGATGTGTCTTGGGTGCTCACACCTGCACAAACAGAGTTGCATGAGCCTCTGGATGGGCGTCTCTGAGAATTCACCAGGAGCCTGTGGTCACCAATGGTCTTCCTCTTCCCAGAGGCCTCTCTTCCTGGGCCATCACTGGGAGTTGAACCCAATGCAAGGGCTGTTGTCAGAGTGAGGTCCAGCACCCTAGCCTGAGACGCCTTACAAAACAGGAGGACAGAGGGTACAGACTCCTTCTGTGGGAGCCATAGTTCCCTGGTCCTTTAAATGTGGGGTGTTTATCCGTATGAGCTTCTGTGCTATGAGAGGCAGGACCATCCCTCTTGTTAGTGCATGTCCATGCTGTATGTTGACATTCATTCCCATCTGTGTCCATCTGACTCTTTCATTGCAAATATCCAAATTTGACAACTCTACAGTGTGGATTCTGATGTGCTGTCTGTCCTTAACTTGAAGCTGGATGCTCTTATGGATGCTACTGATCCGGGCCTCAGGCGAGGACCAGGCCCCTGGGCAGACTAGCAAAGGGAAGGAGTGGGGAGCACCCCACCCCACTCCCCTTCCTGCTCTTGGACACAGGGGTGGATGTGGAGGAGAAATCAGACGGACTCTTTCTAAGCAGTCTCTTCACCTCAGCACACTCTTTTTTCTACATATTTATTCGGTTTTCACCCTAGTCTCGGCCATTCCCCAAACTCAGGCTGGGCTCTCCTCTCTCCACTCGTAGCACTTTGAGTGTTGGGGGAAGTTACTGACTGCGTGTGTTTACAGGAACAAGCTGATAATGGCTGGCGTGGCTCAGTGGTTGAGCATCAGCCTATGAACCAAGAGGTCACAGTTCGAATACCGGTCAGGGCACATGCCTGGGTTGCAGACTCAATCCCCAGTGGGGGGCGTGTAGGGGACAGCCAATCCATGATTCTCTCTCATCATTGATGTTTCTATCTCTCCCTCTGTCTTCCTTCCTCTCTGAAATCAATAAAAAGTATTCTTTAAAAACTTCTAAAAAAAAAACACACCACACAACCCAACAGATTTTGATGAGAACAGTAGTGTCTGTTTCCCAAGGCCCCCGAACACTGGGAGCCAACTCTGTCCTTCCTGTTCTGAGACCAGATAGAAACCATTTTCCCTGCCCTCTCAGGGCAGGAGAGGCACCAACTCGGACAGAATCTTCACCAACTAGTTCCCTCCCTGGCTGTGCCTGGTAACCAGATGTGGCTGAGACGAGGACTAATCCTGGTGGCCCTTCCCTTGTGTAGCCAGGAATGCATTTTTTGATGAGAAATGCCTCAAGCTTAAAGGGAGATGCGTGAAATCCTGTCAGAAAAATGAAGAGCTCGTTGCTCTCTGCCAGAGGGGTCTGAAATGCTGCCTCGCCCTCCAGCCATGTTCCGACAGTGACAAGCAGGATTCCATCAAGAAGAAGATTCCCAGGACCACTGAGGCGAACCTACCTACAACTGCTTTCACGTCTCTCCCACCTCTCTCATCTCTCCCACCTCTCTCATCTCTCCCACCTCTCTCATCTCTCCCACCTCTCTCACCTCTCCCATCTGTCCCACCTCTCCCATCTGTCCCACCTCTCCCATCTGCCCCACCTCGCCCATCTGTCCCATCTGCCCCACCTCTCCCATCGAGTTCCCGTTGAGACGCTGCAATAAAAACAAGTGGCTGGCTTTCAGTAACGTGTCACGTGCTTTCACTGAATGGGGAACATGAGTAGCTACCTTGACTGTCCCCGGATTCTTTCTCTGGGGTTTTGTTGCTGTTGTTTTGTTTTGTTTTGGTAAGGGAACTGTCCCGAAGCCATCTGATATTTCTTTTAAAGGGGAACTTCTGGAGTCTATAAATAAACAGACCTCTAGCTTCCTCTCAGGCAGTCAGCCCCAAGCAACCTGCTGAGATAGATAGACTATGATGATAAAGACGAGAGAGAGAGAGAGATGGAGACATAGTCATAGAGGTAGACAAAGACATAGACATAAATACAAATATAGACAGATGAATAGTTAATGCAATAAACATACATCAGCATGGATAGTTATACTAATAATAAATAGATAGATGGAGAACCTACTTACCAAAACCTCTCATGTGTCACACACCCATTGAGATTAATTTCTTGACTCCATGACTTTAATTGGAGACACTGAATTACTGCCTATGCATTTGTTCTGCATCCATAAGTCTGGATTCAAATTTGCTGATGGGCAAATAGCTAAAATAAACACTTATTTTTTTTCTCCCTGCATTATTCTTCAAGAATTAGGAAACTATTATTTTTTCTTATTCTTATGTCAACACTAGTGGCCCGGTGCATGAACTCGTGCACACTGAAAGGAAATTAATTAGAATATTTGAGTATCGCTATTCGCCCTTTATAATATGTGTCAACCAAATTCACCATCAACAACGACAGATCAAAACACACCTGTGTGATTGGCGCCACTGAGAGCTTTATATATATAGATAATTATTTGTGTAAGATCAATAAGAATGTTATCCTTGTAACAAGACACAATTGGAAACACTGGTTATGTGACCACGGCCATGACTGGAATGTCTTTGCACCCAGAATCCAGTTTAAGGAACTGAGTTGACCTTATGGAGCCCGGTCCCTGGCTAACAGGCTTCCCCGCCTTATAGCTATGGTGCATGTTGGCAGGCCCGGCACCCGGGGGTACTTGGGGACCT
Organism: Myotis pilosus; assembly: GCA_036010255.1. Taxonomy (NCBI): domain Eukaryota; kingdom Metazoa; phylum Chordata; class Mammalia; order Chiroptera; family Vespertilionidae; genus Myotis; species Myotis pilosus. The sequence goes on from JASKON010000002.1 coordinate 123,156, forward strand.
CAAACATTCTCTATGTCATTTCAGTCTTCCCCCCACAAAACCTGCTCTAATGTCTTGCCTCTTATCCTCGGTGCCATTGCTCACACTGACTGTTATTTCAGTGAGAGGTGACCTTGACGCAGACAAGATATGTGGCTATGGGACTGCTTGCTGCTGGTGGAATTGTAAGAGACAGGAATTCAAAATTGGAGTCTGCCCCAACACTAACCCGTTCTGTTTGAAAGGATGGATGGCACCTCATTGAATCCTGTGAAAATACCCAAGCCCACTGGGGCCTGGTCCCTAGATGTGCCGACGGCCGGACCTCAGAGCCTCCCCTTTTTGAGAGCTGACAGCCAGAAAGTTCAGGTGCAGCCCCTGAGCTGGATATTAAAGGAGGGTTTGCTGAGAGGCAGAGCCGGGGAGCAGAGCAGCAGACAGCAGGGCCTTGGCCTCCGGGCGCCCGACGGCCTTCTCTGCTGTGAAGGGAGTGTAGCAATGCAGGTTAACTGAGTTCCAGCACTGTAAAGCCCAACTAACATATATCTAGTCAGCTACAGCCTCAGTGAACATCATGGGGTTTTTTGTTTTTGGCCTGAATTACAGCAATTGATCTTGATAACATTGTTATTTTTCTGATCAGAAGTTCTGCTCAACAGTCATGTATGACTTTTGTTCTTTAATTTAGAAAATAAATCAATATTAAGGGCAATTTGTTTGGTATACACTGTAATGCAAAACATCAGCTTCTGGGGAGGAAAACAATGTATGATGAGAAGGGTGCAAACTAAGGGGTTGATTCACGTGGATGTCTGTGAGTGTCGCACCCAGCAGGTGGCAGCAGAGAGCGCATGCCCTGGGCAGTGTTGGGGGGCTGCATCCACTCACTGTCCCTAAGGAAAGGGAGGAATAGAACCTTTTTCCTGGCTTTCCCGTCCAAACCGTCTCATGGTAACCAAAAGATTTATGATGAAAAGCTTCTCTCTGCAAAAGTAGCCCAGCTGATGAATGAAGTAAGAATAGAATGAGAATGTCACTATTTTGCAAACACCCAGGGGACTCATGATCTAGCCCCGTGATGGCGAACCTTTTGAGCTCGGCGTGTCAGCATTTTGAAAATCCCCAACTTAACTCTGGTGCCGTGTCACAAATAGAAATGTTTTGATCTTTGCAACCATAGTAAAAGACTTATATTTTTGATATTTATTTTATATATTTAAATGCCATTTAACAAAGAAAAATCAACCAAAAAAATGAGTTCGCGTGTCACCTCTAACACACGTGTCATAGGTTTGCCATCACTGCACTAAGGTCTAAGTGAGGCACAGAAACGAGGAGTCGCCGAGGGAGATGAAGAGGCTCTGAAAGGGGAGGCAGGAGAAAGTTCAGTCGAATGGAAGACCGTCCAGGAAAGGAAGTCGTGTCTGAGACAACAGGGAAGATCTGGAGAAGAGTGAAGGATGCCACTGAAAAGGAAAATGAGGGGGCTTGCAACCTAGTTCAGTATCTGGTTACTTCCCCACTCTGCCTGGCTTGGCCGGAGCTGCAGAGCCTAACCCCAGGCCCCGCCACAGCTGACTTGGGCGGAGCTGCGGGGACCCGTAGGGGCCGCCACAGGAGTGCAGATCAGACTTTGGATCCGGAATCCCTGGACGAGCAGATCTGCGAAATAAAGGTTAAACTTTCCTCCTCAGAGCTGGCTGATTGTTCTGCCGTGCATCCTGCCACAACACCATCTTCTCCACGTTTTCTTGGCTGCATCTGGTTGAGAGATTGGGCATCAGGGCGCCCTGGTCCTAGGTCGAGGTCCATCAGCAACGTAGTTGGCATTGATGGTATAGTGGTGAGCACAGCTCCCTTCCATCAGCAACGTAGCCTTGGAGAGTAAGCCTGAGGATGTCATACCTCCTTCTAAGTGATAAGAACAAAAAATGTCCTAAAGGGAGTTTCTGTTTATTTGGGTTTTTTGTGTGTAAGGGTTAAAACAGTGATTAACTACCAGTCCAAAGTGGGGACTAGTGTGCATGTGAGGGGATCTTTGAAAGAAAGCATCAAGCTGAGATGATTGATAAGATGGAGAAAACTAGAGTCCTCTCTGCAAAAGTATATTTTGTACGTCATCATTCTCCCGAGTCTCTCTAGTTCTGCCCGTTATCACTCCCTCATTCGCTCACGCATTCATTCATTCACTCACTCACTCGTTCTTTCAACAACCAGGCAGTGAGCATGCACAGGGCTCCAGGTACCGCTCCAGATTCAGGAGGTCCGGTCATGAGCGAAATCCCCCCTCGTGTAGCTCACATTCAAACTGGGGAGACGGATAAGCAATGTATGTCAGTAAAAACACAACAGATTAGAAAGTGATCGACGATACGGAAAAATGTTGGGCAGGGAATACAAACTGTGAGGCAGAGGGTGGCATTCTGGAGGCAGGAGGGAGAGGTCTCGCGGAGAGGTAGACTGGGAGTGACGACCTGAAGGTGAGGGGTGGGCCCTCTGGGGTCTGTGTTTGTGGGCGATGGGCGTCCCAGCAAGAAACCACAGGCCAGGGCCCCGGAAGGAGCACGCGGGTATTTGAGGGGCAAGAGGGGCCAGTGTGGCTGCAGCAAAGGGAATCGGCGGGGGAGGGGGGAAGACAGTCCACACGAGATTTAAGTCGCATCAAGAAAGTCACAAATTTAACAGAAGAACTTTCTGGGCGTTAAGATTATAAACAGTAACGCGTTGCCCAGAAGACTCCGGATCCACTTTAGGGCTCGTAAGAAGTAAGCTCTGCTCTCCCGTCTTTCTGCGGTAACTTAGGCAGTTCTGCCGGGACGGCCCCCAGGCTCTCCGGCCGCTGTGGGCAGTGACTGCTGGGCACACCGTGCGGCTCTGAGGGGTGCAGGGCGGGCGGCAGGCTGGGCGGACACCAGCTGCGCCCCGGCGGGACGAGCCTCCAGCGGCCGTGGCTTTCGGGCACCCAGAGCCAGTCCCGGCTGCCGGCCGCTGCTCTCCGGGCGTCCTCACTCGTCCTCACTCGGCGCCGCCTCCCCGCACCCGAGCCTCCGGGCGCTTCGCTCCTCTGACCGCCCGCCCCGGCCTCGGTCATCGGCGTCTTCCTCCTGGGCCCGGCCTGCGGCCACGCACCCCCACGCGGCTCCTCCGGCGCCAACGGCCGCCCTGGCCTTTCCTCCCGTGGGCGCTGCCTCGGGCCCACCTCACCTCTCGGTCACGGGAGGGACCCCTGGGCGCGGGCTGCCTTGGCACCCAGAACACGATAAAATGAGTCTGTCCCGGGAGGGGCCGAGTTTTCTCGCACGCGGCGCGGTCCTTGGCAGATCCTGGACCGGGAGGAGGCACCTGGGGCATCAGGGCCGGGGTCGGGCCTGGCCGCGGGGACAAGCCCGGGTCTGGCGTCCGGTGAAGGCGGTGGGTGCTGCGCTCTGAGCGTGTTCACAGCCGGACACTCGCACGGACACAGCCGGACACTCGCCCGGACACAGCCGGACACTCGCCCGGACACAGCCGGACACTCGCCCGGACACAGCCGGACACTCGCACGGACACAGCCGGACACTCGCACGGACACAGCCGGACACTCGCCCGGACACAGCCGGACACTCGCCCGGACACAGCCGGACACTCGCACGGACACAGCCGGACACTCGCACGGACACAGCCGGACACTCGCCACGTTCCCAACCTGCGACGGCGGACGGAGGGGCAGAAAGGGCTCCGCCAGAAGCCGGGGAGCCGGGCGGCTGTGGCTCCTGAGAAACGAGTCCCAGCGACACGGGGAGCCGCACGGGAGCCGCCTCACCTGTGGCCGCGCCCCCCCATCCCCGCACCCCGCACCCCGCACCCGGCGGCCTCCCCGTCTGGACCCGCCCGCCGCCCCGGCCCGCCAGCCTCGGTCCGAACCCGCGCGGCTCCAGCGGGGCCGCCTCCCGCCCTCCCCGGGTCCAGGCCTCCCGCCTCCGCTCCCGCTCCGCCCGCGCCCGGCGGGTCTCTGGGCTCCCCGGGGCCTCTGTCCTTGGTCCTCGGCCGAGGACAGGCCTTCTCTGTTGGTTTCTGTGGAGAGCGGGGGAGGGCAGAGACAGGGAGACATCATGAGAGACGCCACACCCTGCGCCCGCCCGGAACCGAACCCCAACCCAGGGCCGCGCTCTAACCACTGGGCGCACAGCTCGGGCTGCAGGGACTTCCTCCGGGACCCGCTCCGTTTATTATTTCACGCACATTTTTCTCATGACCCGGGGAGACGTGTTTATCTGACAAAATGGGTCCTTGGATCTGGGTCTCTTCCTGCACCTCCGATTCCGTTCCACGAACTGATCGATTCGGCCGGCCGGTGTGGGTCAGTGGGAGCGTCCACCCCGTCAGGGCACCGGCCGGGCCGTGGGTCCCACCCCCGCGCGGGGCCTGAGGAGGTGGCGGTCAGTGACTCCCCCGTCCCTTCCTCTGAAACCAACGAAAACATTTGTTTTAAAGTAAGATTTTGTAACCACGTATTTTCCATTCTCTGCTGACTAGGAATCGATTTGTAAACGCGCCATAAACCTTCCGCTCAGTCAGAACCGACTGAGGGCTGTCAGGTGCGGACCCACAGGAAGAGACAAACTTCCACGTTCCAGGAGCTTTACTCAGAGCGGCCCCTCACCGGCCGCGTCACCGGCCCCGACGCCCCGCGCCTGCGCGGACGCTCCGAGGAGATGGCGGCGCGCGGCCTCCCCACCCCCGCGCACGGGCACGCGGGCCGCGGCGCCTTCCGCGACGTGTACGCGCCCGCGGAGGACACCTTCCTGCTCCTGGACGCTCTGGAGGCGGCGGCGGCCGAGCTCACGCGGTGCGAGTGGGCGGGTCCCCGTGGGCCCGCGACGGGCGTCCCGCCGGCGGCGGCCCGGGGTCCTGGAAGGGCCGGAGGCGCGGTCCGCCGGGCAGGTGACCCGGAAGCCGTCACCGCGCTCCCCGGAAGCAGGAGCGAGGGCGCCGGGGTCCCGATGTCGGTGCCGGAGCTGCGAGCGCTCCGCGCGGCCTTTCCGGGCGGCCTTTCCTCACCGGCCCCGCCAAACCCGCCTCCCCCGCGGCTCAGCCACGCGACCGGGAAGCGGGGCCGGCGCCGCCGACTTACCCGGAAGCCCCGCGGCCCCGGGGCCCAAACAGGAAGTGAGGTTGAGGGACCCGGATGGGAGGCGTTGGGGGGGGGGGGGTGTGTTTGGTGTTAATTCTCACTGGGGGACATTTTCCCATTGAATTTTAGAGAGAGTGGGAGGGAGGGGGAGAGGAGGGGGAAGAGAGAGAGAGAGAGAGAGAGAGAGAGAGAGAGAGAGCTCAGTCGGTCGCCTCCCACGGGCGCCCCAAGGGGGACTCCAACCCGCCCTCCGGTCGGGCCCTGGACGGGGATGAACCCTGACCCCTGACCCCGCCAGCGTCCGGCCGGGTTCTGACCTCTGCGCCCTTTAAAGCCCGATTCGCCTGCGGGGTGACGGCCGCCGGACTTTTTCATTGAATTGTAACAACTTCGTGTCCTGCAGCCCCCATGTCCCTAGCACCTTACGCCTCATCACACCGACCTGTTGAAATGCTAGAAACGTGACATTTAATGACCCAAATGAACGAATACCGACATTGTCAGTGTTTTAAATGAAAGGAGCCTGGGCATTCAGATGTATTTAAAAATCCAGCTTGAAGTGGCTTTTCTCAGGATGAAACCTGGTTGGATTTTTCCACGTATAAAATGGCACAACTATTATTACAAACTAGCTTTCCATTGTAAACGAGGAACGTGGGGTTTCCTGCCATCTAGCCTGAAATGGTGCTGTGTTGTAGGTCATGACACATCAACGGCTTACAAGCCCAACTGGGCCCCACACTGCTGTCAGCAGGCCTGATTCTGTTTTGAAGTGTCGGAGGTTTCTGGTCTTGGATTTTAGGTATTTATGAGACCGTACAGTTTATTTTTCCAATGTCAGCTGCCTGGTAAGACTCAGTCGCTCTTCCCATAGAATAAGGGTTTGCCGGCGATGGGACTGGTGCCTCGGGCTTTGAGGTTGGGTAACTGGGGAGCTGGGTGTTAGTGAGCCCCCTACACCCCCCCAAACCTGTTTCTGTAGTGGGGATACTTGGTGCTTTTGACACCATCTGTATGTAGTTATAGGCAAGGAAGTACATTTAATTGAAGGACAAAATACAGCAGAATGGGGCTGTTCAGTGGCAGCCTTAAGATATTACTAATACTCTAAGAGCCAATACTTCAGTGTTTTCCCAATTTATAGTACAAATACGGAATGTCTTTGCTGCTCTAAATCTGCTATCTGTAGGAAGGGCAGCTTTCCTCCCCTAGGATATGCCGATGGATGTATGAGTGTTACATACTTTTAAATGATAGAGAAACGTCTTTCATGAATAAATATTGCAATAATCTATCATTTTAGGACATGCCACTCTAGGAACTTCTCCTGGAAAGAACTGATGTCTTTCATATTAAAATGTCTAACCCTAAACCAACATTATTTCATAGTTTTTATGTAATGTGCTATAGAAATGAATTGAAAGCCATCTATTATATTACTATGTTATGGACTTAGAGTAAACTACATGCCCAAAATTTTAACAATTTTGAGCTATGAATATTAAATGAGGCCAAAACAGTTGTCAGAAATTAACTTATTTATAAATTTCTTTTATATTTGTATATTTTGTGACACTCTGTACTTCAGGTGAGTGATAATAAGGGAGAAATGGATTAAAAGTAACATGAGAGTCATTTTCTGGGATGTGTGTCTCACTGCAGCTGTAATAATGCGACTTTCTTTTGTTTAGAGTGGAGCTATGCCTGGAAGTGGGGTCGGGGTCTGGAGTGGTATCCACATTCCTAGCCTCCATGATAGGCCCCCAGGCTCTGTACCTGTAAGTGTCAGGATGTCAGAGGCATCCACGTCTCCCACTAAGAGATTCACTGTAAATACTATCAAGTGTTGCTTGAATGAAGTCATTTTTGTAATTAGATAATATGTATCTGATGGTGTCTGTTTAAGTATAGTAAGGACTCAGATTGCACATGAACTTCCCTAAAAATTATAACGGAGTGTTTTATTCCATCAGAATGGATAATTATAGAAGCTGCATAAGAATTTTAGGTCATCTCTAAATTTGATTTTTTTTAGGTAAATAATTTATCACAAATTAATTGAAAGTTACCAGAATCTCTTTTGAGAAAATTTGAGAACATAGAAATTATAAAGATAAAAATTACCTATAAATGTTACCACATGGTTGCTTCGGTTTTTTTCCTGTTTCCTATGTTTTTCAATTAATATGGTATCATATGCATTTTCCTTCCAAAAATTCTTTAAATTTCATTTCTGATGGCTGTATAGTATTCCTTTCTTTGGATTCATAATTTAATGAATTCCTTCAGATGTGTGTGTGGTTATGTGTATTCTACTTTTGCACATTATCCAATATAATAAAAGGCTAATATGCAAATCGACCAAACAGCAGAATGACCAGTTGCTATGATGCCCACTGACCACCAGGGGTCAGACGGTCAATGCAGGAGCTGCCCCCTGGTGATCAGTGTGCCAGAAGCCAGGGTCACAGCTGGCGAGTGCAGCAGCGGTGGCGGGAGCCTCTCCCACCCCCACAGTAGTGCTAAGGATGTCCCACTGTCGGACATCTCCTGAGGGGTCCCAGACTGCACTGTGAGAGGGCGCAGGCTGGGCTGAGGGACACCCCCCCCCTGCACCCCCCCCCCCCCCGCCTCCCCACTGAGTGCACAAATTTCGTGCCCTGGGCCTCTAGTATCAATATAACAGCCTTTCTTTTTAAATCAATGTAATAAATCTTTATTCTTTTTCTACCATTATTAAAGTATTCAATTTTTAAAAAATCTCCACATAAAAGAAATGGAATATTCTTTGAATTTTTCAGAAACTGATCTGTCTCCTGGGCATGGAATATAGTCTTTCTTTTCTGTTTGTAGGTGCACTGACATCAACCCCGAAGCAGCAGCTTGTACCCTGGAGACAGCACGCTGTAACAGAGTCCATGTGCATCCCGTCATTACTGATTTGGTGAGATGTTACTCCTTGCCCAATAATAGATTTCCTTTTCAGATAAGTTAAGGTCCACAGGATTTAAGTCAAAAATACTTGAGTGATTAATATTTAACCCAGTAAGCAGTATATCACAGTTGATAAATTCTTGACTGATACAGTACTCTTTGTCACAGTTCATGGGGGATGTCTATTGGCTTGTATACGTCAGGCTCTGTGTGTCACGATGACAGCATCCAGTTCAAACTGGCTTCACTAGAGTGGGTGGCTTCAGGCACAGCTGACTCTAGGAACTCAAGTACCATTACAGGCGTCCTTTTCTTGGGTCTGACCTCCTCTCTCGTGGCTCTGTTCCTAGGAAGTCTTCCTTGATGGTAGCAAGATACTTGCATGCCTGTATCTTAATTTTTCAGCAACCCCCCAGGAAAGAAACCCTGCCTTCCAGCAAAAGCCCCAGAATGAGCATAGCTTGCATCAGCTGGGTCATGTGTCTTTCTCTCAATCTGATGTCCTCTCAAACAGTTCTCCTGGTTGTAGACAGTAAAGGCTTAGCTCATAGGCTGCAGCTTGAAAGCTGTGCAGTCTGTACAGGACAGATGTACCGATTAGACCTTCCTCCTTCCTTCCTTCTCTCCTAAACATGCAGTCACGTGTCAACACGTGGGCTGAGGAGCTGAGACTCCTGAACATCATCTTCATTCTGATAGTCTTATTTCCTTATTTTTAGGGAAATTCATACAATCTTTATCTAAGTGAAAATGTAAGAATATTCATCTCCGTTTTTGTTAATTAGTGTGGCTTAACACATTTTTCTTTCTAAAAATATGAGATATTTTTAAAGATGGTTGATTTAATTTATACTCTGGTTTAAAGTCTGACAGTTGTTAAACATTTAGGTCAAAGGCTTGCTACCAAGACTGAAGGAGAAGGTTGATCTTCTCGTGTTTAATCCCCCATATGTAGTGACTCCGCCTGAAGAGGTAAGACTTACAGAATTTAATCGTTAACTGTCTGCTGCTTCCTTTCTAAATGCAAACAGATTTCATCATTGATGTCAGCTGTGGATTAACAAACGGCTCTGATTAAACTGACCCATCTCCATTCTTTAACATTCCATTCAAATCAGGCCATGGTATTTAAATGGTCTTTAAACTCATGTGTGTTTGTGTGTGTGCGAGTGCCCTTTAATCCCCCTTAAATTCTAATAGGAATTCTTTTTTGAAAGTGTTCGGTTTCCTCCTCTCAAGGGTATTATGAGGCAGTGGGGGCAGGAAAAGAAGGAAATTATGAAGATAAGAAACTTAGAGGTTATATCCGGGAGACATAACATACAGGTAACAGAAGTGCATGCAGAAAGTTGTGGCTGTACTTACTAGTGTATCTAGACACACAGCATGGGTGCTGTTGGTGTGTGCCCCTGATCTGCACAGGATCAAGGTCTGGTACAGCTCAGAGGTGGGCCCAGGCAGCAGGCAGGGCTTGACTCCTCCCTCCTGATGGATACCTCCCTCCTCTGGGTATAAGAATGTGGTTGGTGCCGGCTGGTCTTCCCAAGGGCACCTCCAGTGCAAGCACCTACACCTGGCTGAGCATTCCTGGGGAGGCAGAACAGGGTCCAGCCCAGAGGGCGCCTGTCCACCCAGGAACAGAATGACGAGAAGGGCCTGGCCAAAGCTGCCTTCCCAGGCACTTGTCCACACACCACGGTGCTTGGTGCAACATCTAGAAAATGGGGTCCACCGAAATAAGGGAGGAAACATGAGCCTGGAAAGGAAGGAATCATAGGAATGCTGAAACGGAGTCTCTAGGAGGAAAGTCGGACAGAACAGAGGAATGCATGAATTTCCTCACGATTAACTTGGTGGAAAGTTGTATATTGAGGTAGATATGGGAATAACTTAAATACAAAAGAAATTAAGCAAGTGGACACGTTGAATGTTCATCAATAGCTATTTGTGATTATTTTCCATCATGTTTTCCAGTCCTTAAAAGCAAGTTAGAACTCGACTAGATCACATGAAGAGATTTCATAAGGTATTGCGTAAGAAAAGAAAAATATACATAAGTATACATAAAATAGATGGCTAGACTATTCCCTCATTTTTTCCCCAACAGTGGGAAAATTAATTTTTTTATCATTATTTTCTAACTTTATAATTGGAAACTATTTTTTTCCTAATTTTACAGATAAGGGAGGAAAGGAATTCACAAAGACTACACATTTATACAAGGACACAAAGGCTAAGAAATGGTGGGGCTCAGATTAAATTTTACGCCTTTTGTGTGGCAGTAAAATACAAAATACATACTTGTTTGATGACTGTTACTTGAAAAAGATTAAGTTTGAGCCTAGCTGGTGTGGATCAGTCTCTCCCTCTCCTCCCCTCATCTCTGAAATAAAAATATATATATATTTTAAAAAGATTAAGTTTGTGATTCTAAGTGTAACTTGAGTCAAAACAATCTTTCCATTGGTCACAGGTCGGCAGTCATGGAATAGCAGCAGCCTGGGCGGGCGGCAGAAATGGTCGCGAAGTCATGGACAGGTTCTTGCCACTGGTTCCAGATCTCCTTTCGCCCAGAGGGCTGTTCTATTTAGTCGCCATTAAGGAGAACGATCCAGGTAACACCGACCACTGTCAAAGACTGCACCCGATAAAGTAACCTGGAATGTTAGTATAACCAGCTGACAGATGATACAGACAACACATGTTGCAAGAGGGGTTTGTAAGAGGTTGATTTGGGGGTTTTAAAAAGTATTGTCTTGCGGTGGGGGTGGCAGTTGTCCCCTAATTCCTAAACTAATATTCAAATACATATTCAAATACAAAATCTTGTTTCTTCTTCTGACACTTCACCCTCCATATTGTGAATTCTCTCTCCTCCTTTAGTCTTCATGCCCTTGAAAATTCTGCTATGTACGTTTAGCTCATCAGAAGTTTTATCATGAACGCTATCTCATGGTATGGGCGTTTATGCCTTAGCTTTCAGATTACTTTGTAACTAAATTGACCATGATTTTTCTTTTTCTGTACACCTCAGAGTTTGATTTTTTTGTTATACCTTATATCCTCAGCCCTTCAAATCACATTATGATTACTAGGTTTTTGTTTTTCGTAACTCCATTTTCTTAGTTCAGTCTTCAGTGTTGTTTGTAAAAGGGAAGGTTTTGCTTTTTTCAATGCGCCTAAATGAAATGATATATTATTTACTACCATTGTTCCACGTTTCTGTACACTTGGCCCAAACCTTCATTGACATTTTTTTTTTATCCAAAGGGAAGGATCTGGGCAGAGAATGGAGCTACATAACTAAAAATCTATTGCTATAGTAACAAGCAGGCTCCACTGCAACACAGGCCATTTGGTCTGGTTAGAATTCTCAGTTAACACCTGTGTCAAGTCCAGGTTCACTGTAATAGAATCCTGCTTGGGGTGCACTGTTTTCTCAGATGAATATAATTTGTAAATAGTCTATTATTTATTAAACCGTTTAGCAGTCATACACCCTTCACCAAATGATTCAGTTGAATTTTACCTTTTGTTTTAATTTCCATTTTAGAAGACATTTTGGAAACAATGAAGGTGAGAGGTCTGCAGGGGACCACCGCACTTTCCAGGCGAGCGGGCCAAGAACTCCTTTCAGTCCTGAGGTTCACCAAGTCCTCACACAGTGTCTGCTCCACGTTATACTGAATAATATGTATTACATTGAATATACATATGGATATAGTAGTGTGTGTGTGTGTGTGTGTGTGTGTGTGTGTGTGTGTAGATAGGCTGAATGTCTTCACCATATTTTGAAACAAGTCATTTTTTGGTTAACAAGTGAAACTGTCAGAAACCTGTCAACTAGAGAAAGGTGACCGGGCTGGGTATTATCTTTCACCTACGAATCAGGCCCACAGACAAGTGCAAGGAAATATGTACATTATGTATAGTTTGCATTTACAAATAAAAGATAGTTCTATTATATATGAAAGGACATTCATTTCAGCATTGCCTAAAATAGCAAAGCAAGAAGTCACCAGTGTGCCATCATGAAAGGGCTGGTAAAGGAAGTCACAATATGCCCAGGACACGGAATGTGAGTGACACCCAGCCCTCCAGCGACTCGGAGCTCTGTGGCCCGAACCAGAGGGGCTCATGGTGTACTATTCAGTGAAAAAAAGCACGGCACAGAACAGTATTGTCCTGCATGTGTATTTCTTACAGACCCACAGAGAGGGTAGATTTGTCTGTGCATATGAGAGTCTTAGAAGACATCAGGTGGGATGGAGGAACTTTTGCTTTTTTGTAGTAGCATTTGTACAAGGATAATGTATTACTTATATAATTTTTTAAACTTTTCAATGAAAAAATTTTAAAACTTACTTTCATTTGTGTATTGTTTTCATTCTATTATAACTAGGGGCCTGGTGCACGAAATTCGTGCACGGGGGGGGGGGGTGTCCCTCAGCCCAGCCTGCCCCCCTCACATACTGGGAGCCCTCAGGGGATGTCCCAGTGACGGCTTAGGCCCACTCACTGCTCCCCTTGGGGATAGGGCCTAAGCCGAAGTCTGGCCTCCCTTTGTGGGAGGTGACCGGGCTGATCAGGGGAAGGCACCAGTCCCATCACCGCGCTGCTGCAGCCACTGCCAGTCACTGCAGCCAGCAAGGTTTTTTCATCAACACGGACTCCAGTCCCGTCACCATGAAAAAATGACAACTTTCTTTAGGCATTTTCAAGATGTGTCTTTCATATAATAATACTTTATTATTTTTTTTATCCTCACCTGAGGATGTTTCCATTGATTTTTAGAGAATGTGAAAGAGAAAGGGAAAGACAGAGAGAAACATCAAAATGAGAGGAACACTTGGATTGGTTGTCTCCTGCATGAGCCCTGACCTGGGCCCCGGCCAGGGAGAAGCCTGCAACCTAGGTACATGCCCTTGGTCAGAATTGAACCCAGACCCTGCCATCAGCAGGCCAAGACATTATCCACTGAGCCCAAGTGGCTAGGGCAGGATATGACATTTCTTAGCCCTCCAGCAGCGGACCTTTGTTTTTTTCACCAGGAGTGTGGTGAAAAACCCTAGATCACCTTTTGGATTCTTATTACCCAAGTTACTAAGAATATTACCAGTGGCATACAGGGAGCTTAACCAATGAGTGTTTCCTCTGTAGTTCACACCAATTGCCGACTTGCCCCCCCGCCCCCCACGCCGGCCTGATGCCTCTGGCCCAGGCTTCAGGCCAGGGCAGGGGACTCCCATCCCCGGCTCTGCCCTCGGCTCTGCCCTCGCCCAGGCCTGACGCCTCAGCCAGAGGTGTCGACCCCCATCACCCTTTGATCACGGGATTGGCCCCTCACCCAGGCCTGATGCAGGGGACGCCCAGACCCCTCTGATTGCCAGCTCCGGCCCCCGCCCCCCCACCCCCCGAGGCCTGACACCTCTGGCCTAGGCTTCAGGCCTGGGCAGGGGACCCCCATCTCCCTCCGATCACTGGCTCCGCCCTCGCCCAGGCCTGACACCTCGGCCAGAGGTGTCGACCTCCATCATGCTCCAATCGCCGGATCGGCACCTTACCCAGGCCTGACTCCTCCACCAGAGGTGTCAGGCCTGGGCAGCAGACCCCCATCTCCCTCCGATCGCCAGATTGACCCGGGCTGGGGAGCCCCAGACCTCTCCGATTGCCAGCTCCACCCCTCGCCCAGGCCTGATGCCTCTGGCCCAGGTGTCAGGCCTGGGCAGGGGACCCCTAGACCCCTCTGATTGCTGGCTCTGCCCCCCGCCCAGGCCTGATGCCTCCACCAGAGGTGTCAGGCCTGGGCAGGGGATCCCCATCTCCCCCTGATCACTGGCTTCTGGGGCCGGCCTGTGGCCCGGGATGGTGACTTGTGCTGGCGGCTGCACTTCCTGCCCTGCCTGCAGTATGCAAATTAGCCGCCACCTTTGTTGGCGGTTAATTTGCATATTGCGCTGATTAGCCAATGGGAGGCGTAGTGAAGGTATGGTCAATTACCATGTTTGTCTATTATTAGATAGGATGCCTTGCTTTCATTCTCCTTCCTGGTAAGATTTTCCCTATCTTTTATCCTTTACCATATACTTGTTTTCTTCTTGCATATATACTGCAAATTGCTATACATTTTTTCTTTCACCAAGGAGGATTACATGTCAATAATCTGACCACTCAGGTGCAGTGAGGAGATGTCTATCCAAGGGAAGTCGGAAGAACAAGGGTCGAGGACTCTTTACTCTTCAAGATTAATTACAAACCTTTTTTAAAGAAAAAAAAGTGTAGAATTAATAGATAAATAGGTCAGTGGAACAGAACTTGAAGAAGCCCTGTAATAGATAAACATTATATCAATAAGATAATAAACTCACAAAATAATGACCAATAAATAGATGAAATGAAGTTAAGACTCTTGACAGCCAGGTAAATGTAAATGAAAACAAAGACCTACTATCTCACAGCTGTGACCAGAAGAGGCAGCGTCTTGTAAGCTGGAGTGTTGGAGAGGAGGAGGGAAAGCAGGGGCTCATGGGTGCACACCCCCTGGAGAGCAGGCAGCTACCAGCTGCCGGTCCATGCAGGGCATTTACCCAGCACATTTGCACAAGAAAACACATCAAGAATGCACACGGGCAGCTCTGTTACAAATGGCAACGAATACCAATCGGAATGACCATTAGTGGGGGAACTGGTGAGTAAACTGATGTAATCTGGCCCCAAAAGGTAGTTATGTTGAGTTAAAAAGCAAGTTACAAAAAATAACATACAAAATCACAAATATGAATTTTTTTAAAACCACTATATATTACTTATGAACACAAACACGTGGTAAAGTATAAACTCTCCAATAGGAAGGAGTCCCACCAATTTCCATTTAGCTCCAAGGAAGGAGAGAGGAGAGGCCTCAGAGAGAAGTACAAGAGAGAAACATTTTATTTCTTTAAAAATTAGAACCAAATGTGGCAAAATAGTTTGTGAAGAGCACAAGGGCTTTATATTAGTACTCTGTATATTTGACATTATTTTGTAATTAAAAAGAATTTTAATGGGCACATATGGCATAACAACCAAATAATAAATTAATTATTCACAGCACAAACTTATTTATTAATAACATTAATTATTTAAGCTATGGAAACTTATGTACATACATTACAGCATGTGGTACAGAGAGTTAAAAATAAATCCTAAAATTTTCAATTTACATTAGGATTTTAAGTTAATAATTTTGCTAATGGGCTTTGAATCTCATGCAAGTTAAAATGTCCCTATGCTATAATGTAAGGGGTGTTCTCTAGAGTTGCCAAAGCTCTATAAATACAATTGTAATTAGCGTGGTACTCTGAACTCCAGTCTCATTTTGGAAAGCCCTCTCTTTAGCAGGTAACAGTAACAAGCACTATTTACACGTGTATTTACAGCTCAGAGAGATGTGAGGAGTCTGGTGAGGAGCGGTGCCCACCTGGTCACAGGGCTTCACAGTGGCAGGGGCCCGAGTCCCACTGGCAACACTGCCCCCTCCCTCCCTTCATTTCCTGCCTGGGGTTTGGGTCAGAGGCTGAGAAGTACCAATACTGGCAAAGTCATAAACAAACTCTCATTATAAAACAATCTTTAAAGAAAAAGTGTGTGCCTTTGAAAGAAGTAACGCAGTCCTTTGGGAATACTATGTCAGAGACCGACCTGGGAAGAGCGGCCGTTTGAAGACGGGTTAAGAAGAGGTAGTAGGATTTCGCTATCTGCACTTCACTTACGGACTCTCTGAGCCCCAAGGCGGTAGGACAATAAATGCTAAAGAGAAATTCAGGAGACAGACAGAACCGGGTAGGACTCTGCATCCACAAACACAACTCCAGAGACCTGAAACGCATGTAATACCGCATTCTCGACTACAATACTCTGACCACATTCATACTATTTCAACAATAACGATTTTACCCATTTGATGGTGAGCAGTTGTTTTATTAACATGAATTGCTTTTGCCAATTAAACATTTGCAAGAGATGATTAGCTGATCTCTCAAGTGACCTGGCTGCTAGATATGCTAATATTCCCCAGGGATGAAAGATTGCAATGGAATTATTCCAAGTTCCAAACCTCACATTTTCTGCTTCGGGCACAGCTTTTAGGGTAACACTGCTGTGACAGAGGCGGGTTTCACTACTCCACGTCAGCCTGTCATGTTCCCTTTTACTTGGTACTAAAACCTTAACTTGACTGGAAAATTTGGCTTCCTTAAATCTAATTTAATGTAACTTTGGCAGCATGAATAGCAAACTTCACTTACAAAATTGAAGCCAACTACAGCATTACTTTTTGTTTTTAATTTCCCCCATCACCAATTTTAAGTTTCAGGACCACTCATTCATTTCCTCCTCCCTCTCACAAAGGGCCAGATGCCACTCTGCTTCATGAATACAGTAATCTGATTCCTGTTCTCGCAAATTCTCACGTAACTGAGTAATAACTCATGGGCAAGTCTACGGTTCGGATGTCCTGGCACACAAAAGTCTTCCACAGCAAAGCTCGGTGTTGTGAGTTCATGCTCTGGAAGTCAGAGCCCTAACAACGAAGGCCGTGAGGGCCCGCGGACTTGCTGATGGAGGACTGCAGAGCATGCTTCAAACAGCTCAAGATAAACTATATTGATAGCTTAGTCATTTTTATCATTAAATTAATCTACAAATAGCAGAATACTAATTTTGTTTTCATAACTATTAAATAAGTCTTAAAATATTGCTAGGTATAAATCATCCCTCTCAATTCATTTGCCTCACTGGACTGTTCTAGAACATAGATCAATGCAACGCTTTCACAAATTCCAAATCTGTAATTTAGGGGTTTTCCATATTTATTTTTAAATATATAAAGAGATTAAACTATTTTATAAATATTTTCTCTCAAATACGTAATATTCGTATGTAAAAGAAAAGGTTCCCAAACTGTTACAAACCAACCTAAAGGTAAGTAGACCCGATTGCAGGGCCATTGCGTTAACCAAGGGGTGCCCCCGAGCAGGTCCGTCTAAGTACGTCACTGCCTCCGCACACCAGCGCTCCCGGCGGGCCCAGTCCACTGCCTTTGCTTTCCTTCAGGGTCACTTCTGGGGGAAAACCTCAGAAAAAGGTCTCACGACAGAGCGGACAAGTGGATTTGTTGCTAGATGTAAACCATTTGTACTGAAAAAGAAAAGGTTTTAAATGTTAGAAGAACTTTTCAAAGAGCTGTCATTTTCCATATACATCTAAAGTAACCTTAAAACGATACAGTAAAAGAGGGAGACGACTGTAAGCTCCTCCATTCATCTCCAAATCAACACGCTCAGTGTCATGTACAAAGGCTACAGTGTGGTTCTTCCCTCCAAGGCTCATGCACACGCCACTGAGACCCGCCAGGAAGACCTCCAAGCAACTAAACGGCCACGTGACCTTTAAAAAGAGCAAGAGGGCCCTGGCCGGCAGGCTCAGTGGTTGAGCGTCAACCTATGAACCAGGAGGTCACAGTTCGATTCCCGGTCAGGGCACAGGCCCAGTTCTGGGCTTGATCCCCAGTGTGGGGCGTGCAGGAGGCAGCCAATCATGGATTCTCTCTCATCGTTGATGTTCCTGGCTCTCTCTCCTTCTCCCTTCCTCTCTGAAATCAATGAAAATACATTTTAAAAAAATAAAAAAGAGCCAAGAGCTCTGATGCAAGACGGCGCTCAGTTCCAAATTTTTCAGTCTACTTTATGGTCTAGATCAGGGGTGGGCAACCTTTTTGTGAGTGCATGCCAAAAGCAGCAAAATCTCTGACTCAAAATTTTTCTGCGTGCCAACCCTCATTTTTCGAGAACATGTTATGCCTACTTGATATCTCTTAAGGTGTACGTATGTGAAGAACCTTGAAGAAATAATAAAATTCATTCGGACAGAAATACAGTATATGATGATGAAAAATACATTTTTTAATGTATACATGTACACTGACAGTCCGACAGAAAACTGTATGACTCTGATATTATCAATGGGTCTTTCGCTGCTGCATCACTGGTGACAGAGATTTTACATCAGGTTTATATTTCGTGACCTTCAGAGATATGCACGCGCTACTACTTTCATCTGTCAGGCTACTCCTATTATGAGACTTAACAAAATTCATCACTGAGAACAAAGATTCGCAAGCGTATGTGGATGAAAACCAAAACGCTGGTCGGATCTAGGAAGGCAGGGAGAGTTAAGGCAGAGGCATAGAAATTGCTCTTACCCTCTCTCGTCAATCCATGTCTATGGTCTTTAAGATAACTTGTTATGTAAAATTATTTATTTATCTAAGCTGCACCTACACTGAATTTATCTGAAAAATAAAAAAGTCGATATTAAGAAAAAAAATTGTAAATGGAAGATTATAAGAGAGGGTTTTGCGTGCCAGCAAAAGTTACTGGGGTGCCATATTTGGCATGCGTGCCAGGGGTTGCCCACCCCTGGTCCAGATCTTATAAGACCACCTATTTTTCGAGTGCTGAGACCTGTATTAGAAACACCCAATGATTAAAATGCTTTCATGGCTACCATTCTCAGTAATTTACTATTTACTTTGTACAGATTTTGAAAAACCGTCTTAGTATGTCTCCCATTAACTACAATTAAGAGTTTATTTTTCACTGTTTTCTTTTCCAAAGTTAGATATCATACATAAACATTATACATAAAATAATAAATAAGTTAATTTCTTTTTAGACTCACCAAACAGGCTGAGTGGAACTTCTTCTTGCATGTTCTACAGGCTTTTTTGGGAAGAGAATAGTTGAACCCATGGATGACTGAAAAGCAGATCATGCAATCTTCAACACCCTCAAAGCGTTTGTCTACATTATTTTTCCATAACGCTAAGCCTTCCATAATACTTCCATTCTGTTAACAAGAAGAAAAATAAAGAGGAATATACAATGAAGACAACCAATCAGTTATTTTTATTCAACTTCAAAAATTTTAAAGTTGAGTTATAACTTGGAGAGAAGAAAATCTGTTTTGCTATATTCACATCTTTAAAGTTTTATGAATATTGGTTTTCAAAATGACCACCGAAATTTTGGAACAGATAAATCTTTCTCCAGTAAAGACAGGGAATTAAAAGAGGGTTTTGCACCAGTACTTCAAAGTTCAGTCTCAGCTTGTTGCTTTATGAAACTCTTAGTAAGTCAATCATTTAGATTTTTTCTGAATTTTAAACTAAAACAATTAATCATTTTATCTTCCCAGCTGCTGATTTGTTCCAGCTCTACAAATTGGTGAATTTATTTATTTATTTATTTAAATATATTTTATTGATTTTTTACAGAGAGGAAGGGAGAAGGATAGAGAGCCAGAAACATCGATGAGAGAGAAACATCGATCAGCTGCCTCCATCACACCTCCTACTGGGGATGTGCCTGCAACCAAGGTACATGCCCCTGACTGGAATCGAACCCGGACCCCTCAGTCCACAGGCCGATGCACGATCCACTGAGCCAAACCAGTCAGGGCAATATATTTATTTTTTAAAAAGTTTTCTTTACTGGGCAATGTTCACAATGTGTAAACAAAACTAGAGAAGACTTACAGGTGTTTAAAAGTCAAAGGTCTTTAAAAGTACTGGGATTTCTACAACCACAGGAGGAGAGCTGAAATGTTAGACTAAGCGTAGCTTGGAAGACGTTCATCTGTCCGGCATCTTACCAAAAACTTCCATCTCTGACCATTTCCTTAATCACCATGTATTGTTCTGTATCGTTTATAATGTCAATAAAGTCAAATCAGTTCCTCTCGAACACCAGAAAGAGATGTACATGAAACCTTGGCAGGTGCAAGTCACTCATCACATATCTGTACCCACCACGGAGCCAGAATCCCAGCTCCAGCTGAAGCAGGAGATGTGTGTTCAGTGTCACTGCCGTGGCAGGAACCGACGAGTGGCCCTCAGTGTGGAGGCCACGCGTGTGCGGAACCGACCTGGTGGGTGAGGTAGGTGCTCAGCTGCAGCATCCAGTTCCGCCACTGCTGCACGGCCACGCCCACGCGCCGCCCACTCTCCACGGTGATGGAGCCCAGCGGGTAGTTGGAAGGCAGCTGTATTATCAGCTCAATGACGATGTCCTCGATGCTGTAAGTAGCCATCACTTCTCGAGTAGTAGCTCGAGCCTTAACCTGCAACACACCAACAGTAATATTTGTTTTGTCAAATTTTCTTTCCTTTTTTTTCACTCAAAAAGTATTTCAATAGGCTGACTATTAGCAGCCAAAGTTTCCATTCAAGCAAAATGCAGGTAAACACATTCACTTATTGGACATCTATATTTAATAAGTACCTGACACCGTCGTCCCTCGGTACCCACAGGGTAAAACTTGGCAGGACTCCCCTGCCCCCACGAGTCCCTCTGTCCGTGGGTCCACATCCCTGGAACCCTACTCTGATTTTGGACCCAAGGCTGCTGAGCCGTGGACAAAGAACCCACGGATGAGGAGAGCTGAGTGTGTTTTATGGTGGTTTAGGACATTCCAAGTGCATTTTACTGGAAATTCACTCTCATGAAACAGTGTATTTTAGCCCTGGCTGGTTTGGCTCAGTGGATAGAGCATCAGCCTGTGGACTGAAGGGTCCCATGTTTGATTCTGGCCAAGGGCACATGCCTGGATTGAGGGCTTGATCCCTAGTAGGCGCCGTGCAGGAGGCAGCCAATCAATGATTCTCTCTCATCATTGATGTTTCTATCTCTCTTTCTCTCTCCCTTCCTCTCTTAAATCAATAAAGAAATATATTTAAACAACAACAACAAAAACCCAGTGTATTTTATTTTATTCTATCAGCTTCACCATATAACACCAGTTTCTGACTAGACAAAGGACACATGGGTAGACCTCACTGCTTGTCTTCAGGGCATCAAGTGCCACGTGTCTGCCCAGCCTCCCTCTGCTGCGGATCTGAATTTCACAGCAGAACACTCACCCCTGGTTCTGGTTTCCATACAGCATTGCAAACGCAACGTGTAGCACCAATGACCCCCCCGCCCCCAACAACTCCACTCTCTGACGCCCGAATCTCCAGGCTGACACCACAGCGTCACCTTAAACGTCTCCTTCTGCCTCCTCCCAGCTATTCAAGCTGGGATACATTTCCACCAAATTCCCCACCCCGTTTACATTCCCACCAGCACTGCCCACCAGGCCTGCCCATGCCCACAGCTCTGACGCCAGCACTCCCCACATGCCTCGACCCTGCGCTACTCAACAGCCCAGGGTTTATCTCATGGTCAGTCAGAGCAACTGCACAGATGATCACGCCACCCGTCACCGCCTCAACAGAAATTTGTCAGTGGCTACACAGGACCAAATGCTTCAGACTGTTCTGTGAGGCCTTTCCCAGCGTGACCTAACCCCTCGCAGATCTGCCTGCTCCCTGACAGCCGCCTGCAGGAGCCTCCTCTCCATGAACACGGTTACTCGTCCTGCCTCGGGCAAATACAGAAATTCTCACTCCCAGCCTTTTGCTTCTGCCACTGTTTCCCTGCAGCGAATGCCTTTCCACACGTCTCCCCAGACAAACTCCTACCCCTTACAGCACCTTTCTCCATCGTCTCCCCTCCCCAGCCAATGGTCCTCGCCTGGGACCACACTCTTCCCCTCCGTGTGCCACTTTCTAGTCTCAAACACAAACCGTGGTGGGTGTCTCCCCTTCCCTGACCAGATGGCACGTCCCACAGGCCAGGCCCTAGCTGTCGACCACACTGCTCGCACCCAAGCCTGGCACCTGGAGGTGTCCGATATATATTTTACAGGAACTGATGAATATTCAAAAGCTCCTTGGTGGTGGCTAGTGAAATTATGCCACTGTTTCAATCTATGCATTAATATGAGATTTAATTTACAAGAGTCAGAAAATACAGTAGCAATTCCTGTAAATTCTACACCAACGGTCACAATTGTGATACTCGACTCACTACAAATGTCAGACACAATCAATATTTAAATCACCTTTCTGGAAAAAGTTCAAGATCATACTGACCGTCATGCCACTGAACAGCTGTGTACTTGTCTGCACAGAAGCTATTTCCTGCAGAGAAAGCACGCTGCTGACGTACTTGCTGGTGAACCGGTCGACCACGTTGAAGACGCGCTTCTCGCTGCTGTTCCACCACAGCCGGACCATGGCGGGCAGGTCCTTCAGGGTCATGTGGTAGACGGAGCAAGCCAAGTGCGGGATGTGGTATGGAAGGGTTGCTGTTTCTGAGGGAAAAGCAAAGTCTTCGTTCATAGCATGTATCTCGGACACAGAATGACAGGCTAAGACAAGGACTTTCCTAAGAAAATCCTAATTCCTCACATGAGGACTAGAGCTCCTAAAACAAAGAAGCCGGGATGCTACCACATTAGCTTTTTCTACATATTTAACACGAACCACGGCAAAAAGAAGATTCCAACTGACACGGGAAAATCTGTATTTCACACGAAGAGTCACAGGTAATAGGAAGCACTGCCTTCAAAAGGGGGGAATAAAAGATGAGAGGAGTCGCACCTCCTTTACTCCCAGCATCACGGACGTATTTACGCCAAGTCCTAGAACACCCACCTCAGCCTCACAGTCCGCTCTCGGTGCTCTAAGGCAGTGGTCGCCATCCTTTCGGACCTCACGGACCACCAGTTGGCGACCGCTGCTCCAAAGGTTTCCTGAGTCTACGGCATTTAACAAATTATTCCAAAGAATCAGTTACAACGGTAGAACAGCCTGAACCCTTGGCTAAAATCTGAGCCTCCACAGTGAAGGAAAGAACTCGTACTTGTCTCTGTTCCCCGACGGCAGACTACTGACTCACAGGCCTACAAACCATTATCACACAACAAATACTTGTTTACAGAGTAAAACGTAAGTCTCAACAACCTAGGATTCAAAAATGTATTTATTTATTTATTTATTTATTAATATATTTTATTGATTTTTTACAGTGAGGAAGGGTGAGGGATAGAGAGTTAGAAACATCGATGAGAAACATCGATCAGCTGCCTCCTGCATGCCCCTGAATGGGGATGTGCCCACAACCAAGGTACATGCCCTTGACCGGAATCGAACCTGGGACCCTTGAGTCGGCAGGCCGATGCTCTATCTACTGAGCCAAACCGGTTAGGGCAAAAATGTATTTAATTCTTAACAGCGTTATCCACAAGGTCACACTGAATGTCCTACTTAGAGAAACATGGAAGGCCTTGCACTCAGGCCCCGTCTGGGGCTGGGCTGCACCCTCAGGTCTGAACCTGTCTCCAGGAGAGCTCACATGCATGCGCGCACACATACACACAATGCACATGCACACATACCACACACACACACACACACACACACACACACACACACATGCATACACCACACAAACGTGTGCACACACATACACAACACACACACACACACACATCCTCACTGACCTCTGATACTCAGCTGGACCTCCTCCGTGAAGAAGGTCTTGGGCTCCTTGCTGGGCTCAGCAGCTGCCTCGGTGCAGGTCGGGTTTTCGGGCATGAGCCTGAACAGGTGATAGAGCAGTTTATTTAAACTCTTTGTTTTCCGGAGGTACATTGAATACAGAGCCCGAAGCTGGTGGAAAGCAAAAATGTGTTAGTAAACCCAGTTTAACCAAGAGGAGTAGGCAAGAACAAATCAAAGTAGAACAGATTGCACAAGAACAGTGAAAAAAACGTCAGGGGACATATGTAATACTTTCGACAACACGACTTTTAAAAGCATTGATCTGAGGACTCAGAATGACACAGCAGAGTCCGCAGAACAGAGGCCACATCCTTACTCCCCGACGGGCCATGTGACGGCCCTGCCTCCTTCCCTCACAGACTGCAGACCTGTCGCTCCCTTCTCACGCAACACGTGCTCTACGGTCTCCCTCCAACAGTCTCCCGGGAGGCTCCCCTGCACTTGGAGTCCCTGAGCCATGGAAATCCACTCGCCATTACCCAGATGACTCACTCGCTCTCATGCCTTCCACACATTCCTTCCACACCACAGGCCCTCATCTCTGGAAACCTTGCTTAGAACCAATTCCATTTCCTGGCGGACCTGCCCCACCAAGACCCTGCAGCACCCCTGCAGACGGCACCGCCAGAGTCCGCCTGTCGCTTTAGGATCAGGGAGCTTCAGGTAACACCAGAGAGCCTGGCACCATGGGGGCACTGCGGGCACCGGTGAGGCCCAGCTGGAGAACTCCTCATCCCTCAGGTCGCAGTACTTGTCATGTGCTCACATGGCTGTACCTTGATTTCCTCCATGCACTGCACAGCTCCTCCCGGGACAGACACTGAGGGCTCAAGCCATAGGGTTTTGAACCGATTCTTAAAATAGGTTGATCCAAGTACCTTTACCATGGAGCATTCTGGGGGGCACTACCTTGACCAAGTACCACACTCAGTGTCACCAACAGGAGGCCTGGTCATGCTGAGCCTCTTGGGGACACGGTGAGACACATTACCCTGGGCAGAAGCCCTCCGGCTGAAAACCAATCGGCATCTAACCACCAGGAAAGTCAGAGCCGAACCGTAACCATCTACAAAATAGCTGACGTGGTGAGCGACCAGAGAGAGAAGAAAGGTGGGGAATTACTGAGTAAAGAAATATGACAAACCAACACAAACAAGATCCTCGATTAAATCCCAAGAGAAGGAGATTAAACTATAAAGGACATTTACTGAGAAATGTGAATACAAATGAGCTAGTACCATTGCATGAAATTCATTTGAGTGTAATAGTTACATTGCACTTAGGTATGAACATGTCCTTGTTCTTAGGAGATACATGTTTATTTACTTATTTTAAAAAATATATTCTTATTGATTTCAGGGAGGAAGGAAGAGGGAGCGAGAGAAACATCAATGATAGGAGAGAATCATTGATCAGTTGCCTCCTGCACACCCCCTTCTGGGGATGGAGCCCACAACCCGGGCATGTGCCCTTACCTGGGAATCGAACCTGGGACCCTCCAGTCCGCAGGCCGATCCTCTATCCACTGAGCCACAACAGCCAGGGCAGGAGATACAAGTTTAAATACTTTTGGTAAAGCATCATGATGTCTGCAACTTACTTTCAAGTAGAGCATCAGGAAGAGCAAGTGGGAAAGTGTAGCAACACGTGTTGGAAAAGGACACATGACTTCATGAATTATTCCACTTCTAACTTTAAAATTTTTCAAAATATAGAGAGCAAAATTTCTTTTAAACATTGTACAACGATACTTTTTACTACATGGAGGTGGAATAATACATTTGTGTTGTTTTTTAAAAATATATTTTTATTGATGTCAGAGAGGAAGAGGGAGAGAGAGATAGAACATCCATAATGAGAGAGAATCATGGATCGGCTGCCTCCTGCAAGGCCCCCACTGGGGATCGAGCCCACAACCCAGTATGTGCCCTTGACCGGTATCGAACCTGGGACCTTCCAGTTCACAAGCCGACGCTCCATCCACTGAGCCAAACCGGCCAGGGCAGAAAGGAAATTTTTTAAAAATTAATCATACATATCAATGGACTTTTAAAACCACACACATCTTACCTAACAATCCCACTCCTAGGTAAATACACCAGAAATAAAAACGTGCACACAAACAGGTACACACGAACGCTCGCAGCCGCGCGAGTCACGACAGCCACGGGTGGGACCACCTGAATCACCAGCAGGTGAACGCGCTACGCTCACATGTGGTACGTGAACACGACGTGGTGGGTCCTCAGCAGAAGAGACTCGGCCACAGAAAGGCCTCCAGCCCTGACCCCGCTGCTCCCGGGTGGCTCCTGAGACTCGAGCTCAGGGAAGGAAGCAGAGGCAAAAGGCCACCTAGAGGGTGACCCCGGATGTGCACACACTGTGAATAACTATTAATTCCGATGGGTCAAATCTGACAGGAAAAAACACCAACTGAGCTACCAGCTGTTGAGTGTGTAAGACAGCCTTCGGGACGCCCTGTACACAAAATGCCCATAATCGGCAAATCCAGAGATAGAACACAGGTAAGTGGTTGCCAGGGGCTGAAGGGTTCAAGAGGAAATGGGAACTGAGGACAAATGAGCAAGGGTTTTTTTTTTGCAATCACACACACAATCTCACACACACAATCACACACACAATCTCACACACACAATCTCACACACACAACCTCACACACACAATCTCACACAGCTTTGGTTACAGTTCAATCTGATTCACTAGGAGGTTTTTGAGAAGGTAACAATAACCCAGATTTAGGGCTGATTAAGGTTTTTGTGGGCGTTAAATTCTGTTATAGGATTCACCTCGTTGTGTTATTTGGCGGGTTACAGTGGTTTATCTGTCCACACCTCAGTTCAGTTCCAGGCTTAGCAAAGCCGCTGGGCAATTCTCTGTGCCCTTCCCACACTCTGGTTTAATGAAAAAGAGGGTGCATGGCCATTTTCCAAATTTCTGAATATATGAAGACAAGACCAAAATGCCTACACATACAGGCCTCAATTTAGGACAATTTTTTGAAATGAGCAACATTTTAAGAAACAAATGTAAACGCCCAACAATAAGCTCTTGAGGTTTGTCACCAGCAAATAACACGAGCTCAGGCCACAGTGAGGCTCAGGCCACAGTGAGGCTCAGGCCACGGTGAGGCTCAGGTCACGGGGAGGCTCAAGTCATGGGGAGGCTCAGGCCACGGGGGGGATCAGGTCACGGGGAGGGAGGCCTGAAGAGAAACCAAGTGATTTCAACACCGAGGTGGATGCTGCCCTGTGACCTGATTCCCAAGAGTTACAAAGGCAAAGATGCACCTCGTGACATACTTGTCCCAGGAGATGGGTCACGCGCACAGCAGACCCCTAACGTAAGCGTCTGAAAGTGCACGTCGGAAAGGAGAGCCTGCACCTCCACTGAGAGGGAAACTACGTCTTCCAGGAGGACCTGTCCCAGAAGCCACGTCCTCTATTAGACTGATTCCAAGCCTCTAGGAATTCTCAGTCGGTATCTGCCTAGAAGATTTTAAAAACAGGTAAGTAAACTAGAGTCTATTTTCCAAGTAAACATGACGCTGCAGAGTAACGTGGGCAAAATTACTGCCATCGGACACCCCCACGCAGAGGGTGCGGCTGGGAGAGCGTGGGTCATGTGCGCAGGTCTTCCTCTGAACATGGGTCTTAAGGGATTTGCTGAGGACAGGCTTGTCCGGCTGCCCCACGGTACTGACCTGAGAGGAGGAGGCTTTGAAGAAAGTGAGAATGAGCTTCCAGGTGAGGAGGTAGCCCAGCACAGAGCAGAAGTCCTCGCTGCGCGGCTGGATGGCCACGACCTGCCCGACAGGAACACAGCCGAGGACGCTTTCCAGCAGGTCCTCTTGCGCGTGGAGAAGGGACATCAGTGCTGCCGGCGGGGACCTGGGAGGAGGAGACACCCACTGTCTTCACAGCTTCCCTCAGCGACTGTCAGCATGCACACCCTCAAACGTTTTAGAAAAACCTCTCTTTATTTCCCCAAAACCATTTAAAAATCTTTTATAGATTCACCTTGAACTCCGAATTTTACATAATGGCAATTATAGGAAATGAAAGACATAAAATGTATATCATTTATACATGAAAATATATGTATTGTACATTATATATTTTATATTCATAAAGATGTAAATATGATATATATTACATGTAAAATATTTTTAAATATGAAACTTTTAAATTATATGTAAAATGTTACATGCTATAAAAATATGGACTCTAGAAGTTACCACTTAAAAAAAAAAGACCCTTTTAGAAAACATCTATTTCAACCATCTGTTTTATAGATGGAAAAAAACCACACCCTTCGCAAAGCTAAGATGACTCAAGTCCCTCAGCGACTGGAAGAACGAGGCTCCAGGCCCTGCCAGGCCTTCACCCCTAGCGGGCAGGAGACACAGGCTGCAGGGCATCTGCTCAGGAAGGTTAACAGTCACGGTAACGCAGGCCCCATGTGCTCCCCCGGGGAGGTTCTCTGCAGGGGAACCTGGTGAGACCCTGGGACCCTGTGTCCTCCATGGCTCCCTTCCCCTTCCCCCACCCACGGGTCTTCCAGCTCCTGCCATGTTTTCCTCCACCACCACCACCTCCCACACTGGCCGTTCTCTACTCCAGAGCTCACAGTCCAGCTCAGCTCTCCACTCCCCACACGCCTCCACCGTTATGATTTCTGGAATGGTCTCTACTTCTGCGTACACTTTAGGATTCATGCTATTGCCAGAATCAGCTGGTGATGTCCCATTTCCTACCAAAAATGCCCCAACCCTACAAAGTGTCATTTGTAAGCTCCCTTCCAGCTTCGTCTTCCACTACCCCTCCTCCCCGCGACTCCACACACTCGTTCATGTATTCTTTCCTTCAACAAATGAGCATCACTCGAGTCTGCTGTAGGCCAGGAACCATTCTGGATGCTACGAACATGACTGAGAACAAGAGACAAAAGTCCCTGCCTTCACTGAGTGGAAGAAGATACGCAGTAAGAACGTGTGTCGAGGGGCGACGACTCGCCATCCCCAGCACAGCCTGACGATTCGTGCCGCCACGCTTGGTGCGTGGTCTCTGGCCGGCGGCTCGCAGCCTGACCTGAAGGGCCAAACGTCTCTTCCGCATGAGGAAGTGTCCCTTCCTGGTGCCAGCAGGGTGGCCCACCACAGGCTCCCTGTCCTTTTCTCAGCACCCGTCACACCCCGGCCACTTGTACAGGTCACACTGTTAACAGTCAGCAAGGGCAAGCTGCTTATGAAAACGAACAGTTAACCCTGGCTAGTTTGGTTCAGCGGACAGAGTGTTGGCCTGCGAACTGAAAGGTCCCGGGTTCGATTCCAGTCAAGGGCACAGGCCCAGGTTGTGGGCTCGATCCCCAGAAGGGGGCGTGCGGGAGGCAGCCGCTCCATAATTCCCTCTCATCATTGATGTTTCTATCTCTTTCTCCCTCTCCCCTCCTCTCTGAGATCAATAAAAATATATTAAAAAACAAAAGAACATTTACTCCACACTGTATCCTCCCCTCAGCATTTAATCAATACTTTGCACTAAATGGGTGCTCAAGGGACATTTGGCCACAAAAGCTACCATGTGGCCATAAGAAATTTTACTAAATAGCAGCAAACTAAAATACGGTTAAGGAGCAATTAAGATGAGAGAGAAACCATCTTTCTGGGCGAACTCTAGATTTCATTTACGTCTCACAGCTGGCCGTGCAGACCTGCTGAACGAACACACGCTCCGCACTGAGAGTCACGCTCAGCGAGACCGGTTATGACACTGTGACACACACGTCATTAAAACCTTACAAGGCTGGCTCCTCCTCTTCATCCCCGTACGACTTTAGATTGTCCTGATCGTACTGTGGTAATTCTGGCATCAACCTGGAAATCAGAACATCATTTTAAATTGTTTGTTGTTAAAATCATGTTTAAGAGCAGAAAGACCAATACTTATTTTGTAATGAATATATTTTTAAATATTTCCTGAAATAACTACCTATGGCCAGGATGATCTAAATGTAAACTCTGCATGGAGAACACAGTGAGATCAAAACCCTGGCATCCTTTGTCATAACAAACGCACAGTCAAGTTTACTTCATTTTTCTGTTGTTTTTGTAACCGTAAGTGACTTTAAAAGCGTTAAAGCTGAATACATGTTCTATTATTTTAGAGCGCCATGACATCTATTCAGACTTACTTGTACAGCATCTGGTAAACGGCAATCTGCACGGGCCGAGCTCCGAAGAGGAGTAACGGGGCCAGCGTGTTCAGCAAAGTCTGGAGGTGCTCCGGCAAGTTTGTTTTCTGGCCAGCGATCAATCTTGCAGGGAGCTTGTGACTCAAAAGCTGATCCTTTGGGATATATGTTAATGTTTCACACATGGGCTTCAGCACTGCATTCTGAAAGGATGCTTCAGACGTATCTCTGCTTTCTCCTGATGACAAAACAAAACAAAACAAAACAAAACACACATGCACTTCCCAAAACAAAACGGAAGCACAGCTCGACTGCTTCACAGATGACCAGTGTTACTACAGAAAATGCTCCTGGAAAACCAGAGCCCCGGCCGGTGTCACTCAGTGGGTTGGGCTGTGTCCCAGGCACCAAGAGGTCACTGGTTAGATACCCAGTCAGGGCACATGCCCGGTTGTGGGTTCGATCCCCAAGAGGCAGGAGGCAGCTAATCAGTATTTCTCTCTCATCAATGTTTCTATCACTCTCTTTAAAATCAATTAAGAAAACTATATTAAAACTTAACATTAAACCAACTATAACTCTAGAAACACGAACTGAGTATGTACAATATTCAGTGATCTCAACTGTCCGGCGACTTCTATTCTCGCTAAGACAGGTCTGAGCTATAAATCTGTGTGTATCTGACTCCTATCCTCTGCAGTGGCCTCTGAAGCCATTTCAATTCTCATCGTGACTGAGCACATGGCGCTCGGAGAGGCCCCGATTCTCTGGCTCTTGTCTCCTCGTCTGCTGGACGCTTTGACTGAAACACCTGGAGAAGCTGTTGTGGATTTTCTGACAAGTCGTTCCTAATGAACCTCACGATGACGCCTTTTTACTTGCCTGTAACTGTCACCAAGAGAGGCAAAAGCAGGTTGTGGACGCCTTGGGAAAAAAACTCTTTCCATTCACTGACTAGGTTTGCAGGCAGATGGCCAGCAGGGTCCCGCGTTGTGGAATCGAAGAAAGCACTGAGCTCACCGGCCAGAGCACAGCTGACACAGGCCAGCAGCTGCACCAGCGGCACAGAGCGCAGCGCGTAGTTCTCACGCGTCGTCTGGGAAACAGAAATGGAGTCGGTAAGCAGACCTCTACCGGAACATCCAAAAACAAGGCCAGACAGCGAAGGCCCTTTCAGTTCTCAGGGAGCATTTCTAGAGTTCACATCAAAATAATTTTTTCAAAATTAAATACTAGCAATTAGAATCAACCCATTTATTCTGAAATGTTCTTTTTTATTTCTAAAACTACAAAACAAAGCAGCATCAATGACCACTTAGCAAGTGGAACACATTAAAGACACATTTATAATATTCTCAGGAGCCCTGCTAATTGGGCATTTTTAAATTATGTTAAAGTAAGGACACCGAGGCTCAACTAGGTCACGTTGACACCCCCAGGCCAACAGCGGGCAAGGCAGACACTCCGACCAGGTCTACCCTGACCCCCTGCATGCTGGCGCCCACGATGACGGCGCACCAGGCCGCTCTGGGTCACAGAAAGACGCCGATCCCCCTGGGTCAACTGACCTCAGAGGCACCAGTTACTCTGGCAATACTGACAGTGTGTTTGAAGAATAATTTAATCAGAACCAGAAGTCCAAAAATCTTGTCATGGAAAGGTAAAGCCAGA
The DNA here is from genome assembly GCA_036010255.1 of Myotis pilosus. Lineage (NCBI taxonomy): Eukaryota > Metazoa > Chordata > Mammalia > Chiroptera > Vespertilionidae > Myotis > Myotis pilosus. The sequence continues at coordinate 154,550 of JASKON010000002.1, forward strand.
ACGGGCTGTGCAGCAGGTACTACACTAAAATGAGTGAGTGGGGGACCAGCTCAATAGTGGTTGGGAGAGGGTCACAGAAGGTAAGGAACCTGTCCTCGTACTGTCCCGTGAAATGGGAGGCGGCGAGGAGTTCGTCCCCAAAGGCGCTGGTCACCATCATTACGTAAACGACACGACGGGGCGGCCGTGCTGCTCTGTAGATCGGCACGAAGACCCGGACGAGGGCACGAGACACCCGGCGCTTACCTCCAGCCAGGCCAGCATGGAGCACAGGATGAAGTCCCACTCCCGCTCGGCCAGAGGGGAGGAGCAGCACCTCAGGAAGAGGGAGAGGAACCGCACGATCTCCACGTTCACTCCCAGGACCTCTGGGCTCACTCCTGACAGGTCACTGTGATGAGGACAAAAGCAGAGCAGAACACAAAGCATTAAAGAGCCTTACAGACGACATCCCCTTCACCTCACACACGACGGAAGAGCGACTGAAACGTCCACCGCCTGTCACTCTGCCAGCTGTGACGACAGAACACACATCCTGGTCCAGATTGTACATAACGGAGGAAAACAGTATAAAGAATCACCCACCAACTGAAAAGAAAAATGTCCTCGTGGTCTTGCTTCCAGCACATCAGAATGTTCAGTACGCCACGGAATAGCTCGCCGTCATCCATGCTTCTGGTTTGCAGACAAGCATTTAAAATGGCGAGATGTCCAAAACCTCCTAAAGGGAGATTCAAGATGAATATTAACAAAATGTAAGTGATGTTGCTACTATCATAAAGACTACTTTGAGCTGGATCAAAACTTTCTTGGACAGAGAGGGTGTTAGAGGCACCAGCCCCTATGCAGTTGAAAATCTGCATGTAACTTTCGACCCCCCCCCCCACTTGCTCCGTGCCCCCACCCCATGGACCCTAAATCCTTGGGTGCTCAGGCCCCTGTATAAACCCATCGGGAACACGCACTGCTGCCTCTGCACGCAGGTTCCCACTACAGGTCGCAAACGCCCAGGCCACGCAGGGAGCTGCACGCTTATTGAAAAAAGCGTGTACGAGGGGACCAGCCGCTCCAACCATGCATTTCAAGGGTCGACTGTGAATGCATCTCCTCTTCCTTCAAAGGAAGAGCTTTTTTTTTTTTTTTTTAAATCTTCCTGGCAAAATAGAAGAGACTTAAGGTACAAGGTGAACAAAAGTAGGTTTACATTGCTCGTATGGAAAATAACAATGAATAAAATAACACAAGAATAAACTCTGTTTAGCGTACTCACAACTGAAAACCTACTTCTGCACAGCCCTGTATAACCGCCCTGTATAAACAGAAATAACTGATTTTCTAAGAACTACAAGTCTATGTCAGCTAATTCTGTCTCATCCATTTGGCTGAAAGAACAAAACTGGTTGTCAAATATCAACACATCTGTCCTCCTCCGCTGTCCCCGTCCGGCCTCTGCGGGCCGAGCCCCTTCTGTCCGGGACACGCCGCAGTCCCTGCCCTCCTCCTCTCTGCCATCCGTGCAGCATGTCCTCGGTACCCCTGTGCCGGGGAAATCACCTGCTCCCATCAGGAACTCCTCTCTACAGGTCGGGTCAACTGCTTCCCCCTCCAGATCTGCAAATCCCAACCCCACAGTGCACACAGCAGGAAGCCCAATGCCACAAGGTTCTCTCTGGCATCAGCTGCTCCAGGTGCCATTAGGGCAATGCCTCTAGTGCAGTGGTTCTCAACCTCGGCTGCACATTAGAATACCCTGGGAATCTTTTTAAAATCCTGATTTCTGGGCCTCATTCTCCGGAAATTCTGTTTCTTCGTGATGGGGTTGGGCCACAACATTAGTAACAAAGAAACAGAATTTCTGGAGGATGAGGCCCAGAAATCAGGATTTTAACAAGATTCCCAGGGGATTCTAATGTACAGCCAAGGTTGAGAACCACTGCTCCAGTGTTTGTTGATAGGCACCTCTTCTGTTATTTCACACGTTCACTGCCCTTCGGGAAACCTACAATGTAGTTGCCACGCGTTACATGGCCCGGCCTGGAGAGGCCTGTCAGTCAGGCACACGGGAGGTCCCCTCCACACTCACCCACATGGCACCTACCAGGCTGACATCCTCTGACGTGTGTTGAGGTCCCGCCCTCTCGCCTTTCCTCACCTGCTCAGTGGGAATTCCCATCCATGATTTTGTCTCAACTTTCTACCCCTTCGCGTCCCACATGTATTTTTCCCTGTGACCTTGTATTCCTCTCCAGCTCCCACCTTCTTCCTACCACCCTTTCTCCAAACACCTACAACAGACTGTCCGCCCACCTTCTCAGCACAAGTACCTCCAACGCCAATGCCAGCGGACACTTCAGGCCCCAGTTTTATGCGGCCTTCTGTGGCTTTAACACAGGTGATGGGTGCTTCCTACAAGTCCTCCGTTGTTTCTCTTTATCTTCAGCCCTTAGTCTCGAGTCTCCCTCCACGCACACCCCCTTTACTGTGTCTGAACAGGCTCCCCCTCCTTGATGGATCTGAGGCCACCTGCACAGCGTGGACTCCCACAGCAGCGTCCCTACCCAGTCAACAGCCTGCTGCTCCCTGAAATCTCCATGAATCCTCATTCCACAGGCACCTTCATCTCACATGCTCAGAACGTAGCGCTGGCTCCCTGTACACTCCGCCCCACCCTAACCCTCGGGTGTCCTATGGGGTTTCCCACAAGGGCTACTGGTGCTTCTGCCTCCCCCGTAGGCAGCCCTTCAATTCTGTGTCCTACATCTCTTTCATGTCCACATCCTCTTCCACCTCGGCCTTGACTGAAGCTCTGCTTCTCTCAGTAAGACGATCCTAGCAGTTCCCATCGTCTCTTCCCCCACCTCCCCTCTCACGCCCGCCCTGCCCACAGCTGTCTGTCAATACGCTTTCTAAGGGAATGTGCTCTCTCCTCCCAGATGTGGGCCAACAGCTCCTGCAGCTTCAAGCCCAAGCTCCACCCACACACCAGGCTCAGGACCTGCTCCTTCCCCTGCATGGAACCCACCGTCCTGCGCACCCCAACCTTCCACCTGACACGCCAGCCAAACTCAACTACCCGCCCTCGTCCTGTTCCTGTGAACCTGGAGAGCCCTTCCCACACTGGGGCCATATAGCGACGACCCTTCCACACTCAGGTGGTGATTCCTCTGTGAGGTCACCACTGGCACTTAGAGTGGAAAACCCTTTTCTGCCACTTCCACACAAGGATTATGCCGGTTTTCACATGGTGTAATTTTATGTCTATCTTCTCAACACATAGCCAGTGTTCAACAGGGTTTATTAAGTTAATAAACAGATGGCAAAGTGTCCAAAGTAGTTTAAAACCTTTCTCTATTTCCCAAAAACCATTAAAAGGCTCCTTTTATAGATTCATCAGGACTTTTCAGAGCTGCCCAGACAGTGTTGCTCAATGGTTGGGCCTTCCCCTATGAACCAGGAGGTTGTGGTTCAATTCCTAGTCAGGTCACAAGCCTGGGTTGTGGGCTCGATCCCTGGTGCTGGAGGCAGTCAACCAATGACTCTTTCATCATTGATGTTTCTCTCTCTCTCTCTCTCCCTCTCCTTTCCTCTCTGAAATCAATAAACACATATTTTGAAAAAAAGAACTTAAAAAAAATAAAAGACGACAAAAGCTATTCCCTCTTTTGCCTTCATGTGCTCACTCCCCGGCTAACTCGGAGACAAGGCACAGCTTGAAGAGCTACGGGCAACCAGAGGGTCTGTGGTTGTAGGTCTTCCCTGGAGACGGTAGCTTTCTGTCCTACACACTGTAACAGACTCTCCAAAGACACTGACCCTAATGCCCACCAACTTGTTATGTAGCAAAAGTAGAAACTAGGAATAAATCAGCTAGAATTTATCTCTGCTAGATTTGGGTTCAGATATGAAGAGACACTTATTTCAACTCAAGCAATCATTCAAACAACAGGATATGTACCATCAGGAAACTAACCATTCGTACTGCAAAGGTCTTCCTTGGCCCAGGCCAGAAGGGCAGGCACACACTGAGCCATGAATTCTTTCTTGTCCTCTTCGGGTAGAAACGGACAGAGGCTTTGGATGGTGTGCATCTTGCCTTCTGTAAGGGGGAAAAACCTGTTTACAGAAAAGGTGGGAATTATATTTGCCCTCATATGAGCTATTTCAGAAATGCCTGACTCGGACTATTCAAATGCGCTAGTAATTCTACTGTATAAAGTAACTGCATTAAAAGAAGGAAACTCCGGAGAGAGACTGGCAATTGCTGATTCTGGGTGATGAGAACGCACACAACTGCAACATGCTGCTTCTCTCTCCTTTAGCGTGTTTCTAATTTTTAGAACGAGCATGCTCCCCTGTCCCCATGTGTGGCTGCTCTGAACTGCACACACGGTGCATGGGCAAGCTGTCTGTGAGAGCCCACCGAGTCCATTCACACAGCACCGCATAGGTGCGCAGAGCTGGGCTCATTTATATAATGAGGTCACACTAAACATACTATTTTCTTATTTGCCACTTTCATACTTGAATACAAAGTATATAAGTTGTTATCTGTCACTTATATACTCCGTAGATTTTTCTATCAGAACACAGAGGTACAAACTGTTCTTTTTTAAAACAACACAACTTTAAAAATTAGAAACAAAAATATTCCACGCTATGGATGTATCACCATCTAACTACTTCTCTGTTAGCGACAATTAGGTTTTACTCCCGCACTTTTGCTCTCATTTAAATAACGCTGCAGCAGATGTTCTGAGCACACGTGCACACACCTGTTCTGGCGAGATTCCTGGAAATGGGATTAGAAGATCAAAAGGTCTGACTGTATTGTACTCTGGTCATTTCAAATTGCTTCCCAACAAACACACACACACACGTAATCCAGTACACTTTCACCAGGAATGCACACAGGAGTGTTTTGCTGTGCATTCAATGAATCTTTTAAATTCCTGGCAATATGGTCGATAAAATATGCTTCTCTTAATCTGTACCTCCATCATTACTAACGAGGCAAATCCTTTATACTTTACATTTCACCTGTGAATTACCTGCTCAAGTCCTTGACATAGTTTTCAATTTGGATTATTTTACTAATTAATAGAAACTATTACATAATATGAACACTAATTCTTTATTAATTTGCAAATGTTTTCTCCCATTTTGTCACTTGGCCTTTAATTTTGCTGTATTTTTGTCATACAGAAGTTTTGTTTTTTTTAAAAATATTTAATTCTGGAGTGTGAATACAGGGTATATGCAATGCGACCAAACTATGCATTTAAGAATGCATGTCAGTACTAATTAGTTCTAATAGTTTGTTAGTTAATTCCCTACACTTTTATAATCAGGAAAAAATTTAAATTATGCTGGATAAAACAACCAATATCAAAAGATCATAAACTGCATTCACTTACATCACAGTCCTAAGTGATGCAGTTAGAGAGGGAGGACAGAGGACTGGTGGAGGGATGAGGAGGTGGGATGCAGGGAGGTGGCTGGGGCTCTGAAAGGATCACAAGGGCCCTTATGATCAACACTGGCCTATATCTTATCTTGAGACTTTGGTGGCTGGTGGTCACACATGTGATCTACACAGAACACACGGAAGCAAATGACCACATGTAACCTGGTGGACAGATCGCATCCATGCCATTTCTTAGTTGTGAAATTGCACTAAAGTTACGCAAAATGGTGCCAATGGGGGAAACTGAACTATGGAATCTCTTTGTATTAGTTCTTATAATTTGCATGTGAATCTTTAATTATCTCAAAATAATAAATCTATCATTGTATCAAAGTACTAAGTTTTAACAGTTTTAAATACGATTTAAAACACTGACATTCGGTTCACAATTCTGCCGAGCCAGAACATACACCCTAGACTACTTCTCGGAAGTCAGTCAATCCCAGGCCCTTGGAGAGCCTCAGCCGAGTGCTTCCTGGGTGCCCGGCCTCTTTCTCTAGATCGAGCTACACCTCTCGTATCTCCAACCACAGCTTAACTCTTGTCTTAGGAACGTACTTACTGCATTTCTAGAATCTGCTTCCAGAGGGTGACCCCTATGCAGAGAAGAGTAAGGAAATTTTCATAGAGCAAATGATGTAATGGAAAAGGATGCAAGAGACAGAAAAAGCAAAGACATCTAACCGAGATTTTGGGGGAAAGAGAACAAGTTTATGAAATGCTACTTGTGTAAAACAAGCATGAAATTCCACAACAAAATGTTATAAAGTTAAAACTGCTTATTATAAAAAAAGAGTGTTCCCAATCTAAACAATTGAAATTGTTTTGTCTTTAATGCTCATTTCCTTTAACTTAATTTCTTCATCCCCTGGACCATGTTTTCCCCGATTCCCCAGACACTACTAGTTGGAGGGAGCCAAGGTGGTCAAACGACACATTACAAAGGAAAACATTTAAGTGAGTCTACCCTTCTTTCCTCCTGTAATGCTGCTTTACGTCATCAGGTGACACACTTCCGGAAAGGACCAATTTAGCAATAATAAGAGACCACAGGGTGCCATGTTCCATGGATCTAAAAAAGGAGGAAATAAAACCTATTTAGAAAGTGCACGTAAGATTTTTAAACACTGTTACAGAATTAAATAAATCCTGGATTTCTGTTACAGAAGGAAATCCCCTCACGAGGGCGTCAACTCCACAGGACTCCTGCACCTGAACAACTGCCGTGGCTGGAAGGATTGGGCGCAGAGGCTCGTGACAGAACTTCCCAGCACGGGGCAGCCCTCAGCCCCCGCGTCCCCACAGGGACGACCTCACACAGCAGCCTGCACCGGGGAAAGGGCACATCCTGGGGACACGGAGGCCGCGGACTGAGGGGCTGCGGAGGCGAGTGCCGGGGGGCATTGCGTGCAGGGGGACGGCAGAGGAAGCCCTGACCAGCGGTCAACCCAGCAATTTCAACCACTAGACACCCGACGGCCGCGACCTCTGCGACGACTGGTTTCCACCCCACTCCTCATCCCGGGGAGGGTTTATGATTCTACCATCAAGAGGCAACTGCAAGAACACGCAGCACACAGGCACTCGGAATGCCAGCAGCGAAGAACGGGGCAGAGGCAAGCTGAAGCCACACCCACAGGCTGTTCCTCCATCACCTGCCCCTTGGACATGTTCATACAATAATAACACCAGCAAAGTTCAAATATCTCCCCATAAAAATAAACAGTACCGCCCTGATCGGTTTGGCTCAGTGGATAGAGCGTTGGCCTGTGGACTGAAGGGTCCGGGGTTCGATTCCGGTCAAGGGCATGTACCTCGGTTGCGGGCACATCCCCAGTGGGGGAGTGTGCAGGAGGCGGCTGATCGATGTTTCTCTCTCATCGATGTTTCTGACTCTCTATCTCTCTCCCTTCCTCTCTGTAAAAAATGAATAAAATATATTTTAAAAAAAATTCGGATTAATTTAGATCAACCTCTGACTGAAAAATTAGTATGAAGAGGGCTTAATTTTTTAGAAACAAGCCATAAAGTAGTAAAATGGTCATTTAAAAAATGGAACTAGAAAGTGATTTTTACCTGTTAAACAGCAGTTGCAAAAGGCCAGACGTATTGCCAAGTCCACATAAGCTATCGTATGTAATATTCATTTTCTCCAGCATTTCACAAAACCCGGTGAGGAAAGCAGGAGGGTTGTCCAGCTCCTCACACCACTGCAGCGAGTAGAGCAGCTCTGCGGCTGAGAAGGGTGCAGGTCACAGATGCGCTCTGCCCATCACCTCCCGTCCTGTCACTCCCCAGCCCCGTTTCCTAACACTGGTTTATGTCCACTCGTCTCAGATCTGTGAACTGATTCAAATCTGCTTTGAGGTTTTCAAGATGATGAACACGGAGAACATGTGTTTGATACAACGTACCACTCCTCTCCCAAACCTTACTTCATCCCTTTGTGGACAGTTAGAAATGTGACAGAAACCTTCGCTACCAGATGAACAACTAAGGGATCCACCGCCTACGGGAGACATTCCGGCCAGTGTGTTAAGAACGGGCAGCAGGATGCAGCAGGGGGCGGGGCTTCGGCGACTGATGGGGCTGTCTTCAATGGGCTGTCCACAAAGTTATCAACTAGGAAACTACAACCTCCCTCACGGGACTGTTGAGAGAGTATCTTTCACAAAACCTGGCATGTCGTAGGTTTTTAATATACATTTAGCCACAACTCTCTTTCATAAATCCATGTATGATTCTCTCTCATCATTGATGTCTCTCTCTCTCTCTCTCTCTCTCTCTCTCTCTCTCTCTCCCTTCCTTTCTAAAATCAATAAAAATGTATTTTTAAAAATTAGGGAAAAAAGATAAGAAAAGCAGTCACATCTAACTGATAGGATTGATGAGAAGATTGAATACATGATGTTGTCAGTTTGGAATTGGTGACACAGTTAACAAAAATAAGTGATCACAAAAATGATGCTCTGCTTTCCAGTTCTGCTCTGAGCAATGTCCTGTGTGCTCATCTCCTCGCCCTTCACAGCACGTGGGGCTGGCCAGCCAGTGCTCTGCTGCCTCCTCAGGCACGGCCTCCACCCAGCGAGGTCCCAGCTGAGGGCTTGCCCACGAGCCGACACAGGAACTGGAAAGGCCCTCCACTTCCAGCACCACCCTGTCCAGGTCCCAGGGACCTGCGATTCTACACCCTGGGAGCCCACCTGCCAGGAAAAGGACTTCAGCCGGGCAGAGAGGGACAGCAGTCCACACACCACGTCAGAGTCAGGGCCCTCGTGAGCCACCAGACTCGCCAGCATGTTCCCACTGCCGCAGGACGCAGGGTCCGCGCATGCTCTGTCCTGCTGGCTCGAAAAGTGTGCTGACACCCAATTCCGCTCAACACCCGACGTGATGAGAGCCACGATTTCACGTTTCCACCCGACTTGCAACTTAACATTCATCACTTAACTGACCTCACATTTCTCATTGCTAAAAGAGTTAATTAGGGGCTGAAGATTCTTGATTCTTTAAGGATTTAAATCGCAGTATAATCTAAAGTATTTCAAAATTCGTATTTATGCTTATATATACTTACTTATTTTCTCAAGCTCATTATTTTCTAGGACTATTTCCTTTTTCAGTGCAACTAATATCATTTTGCTCAATAATGCCGAAGTACACAAATGGCTAGGAAGTTTCTTTGTATCTTGTTCTTTAAAATCTGCTTTGAAACACTCATAATTCAAGCTCAGTCGTCCTTCTAAAAGAGGTCTATGCAACCACTGTAAAAATATAAATTATACACAAAGTCATTATATATTCTATTTACCACCAAGTATACAACTAAGACAGGGAACAAAAATACAGTTATCAGAATATTCAAATCGTCATTAAAATAACTTCAAAAATGAAGTTATTAGCACCCCCACAGAAGCCTCAGCTTTGGTTTCTGCTACAGGAGCCTCTCATATGCATGTTTCTGCAGACCTTACAGACATCACATACAATACAGAGCATTCAGAGGCATAAGAGCAAAGTGAGCAACTCATCTCACTTACTTGCTTTTCTTCGCCAGAAATTAATACATTTAACGTCGCATGAAATCCAAACGTCAGAACGATGAATGCTCTCCAGCCTCAAACATACCTGCTTAGGCAGAGACTGTCTCATCTCCTCCCACTCCCTGGGGTCCGGCATCACTCTCCCAATGTAGACGCCCAGGAGGGAAGGGTCTTCGCTCTCCAAGAGCTTGTTCAGCAGGTCGTCAACAGCAGACAGGAGTCCCTGGAGGCTGAAAGTCACGCAGAGAACTCAGCTGCACAGTGATGCTGACTGACCGGAACACCTGACACATGGTGAAAGCCCACGGCAGAAACAGCTTACCTGAACTCAACGACCAGCAAAGCACATGCAGGCGGCCTGTCCACGCCCCTCCTCCCAACACACACAGGCCACCTGGGGACGCAGCCCCACATTTATGACTGAATTGAGTGATACTTGCACCTCAGCATGCAGGGGACCTGCCCTACTTCAGATCCGACCTTTCTGAAACGCAGCTCCCTTGTTCCACAAAAAGAACATGGTGACCAGACAAATATCTGCCTCAATCCCAAGGCCTCTGGGTGCATCTGCTTCGTTTCCACTTTTATAAGTGGGTTTAGGTTGAGCTGTGAAATACACTTCAACGCAAACGCCTTGAAACAGTGGCTGCCAGACCAGCCAGGTCACCAGGCGAGAGCCATCAGTGACCAGCCAGGAGAGGCTGTGGTCACACCCGCCCAGGTGAGACAGGGACAGCACCAGCACCCGCCCCGGCAGCAGCCAGGGGTGGGCGGGTCTGTCACAACAGTCACTCTTCCATGAGCTTAAACGATGACCCACGTGGAAAATCCTCTCGGGCAGCCGTGGGCAAACTACAGCCCATTTGAAATGAATAAAACTATTGAAAAAAAAGACCGTACCCTTTTATGTAATGATGTTTACTTTGAATTTATATTAGTTCACACAAACACTCCATCCATGCTTTTGTGCCGGCCCTCCGGTCCAGTTTAAGAACCCATTGTGGCCCTCGAGTCAAAAAGTTTGCCCACCCCTGCTCTCGGGAGTCCTATCGATTTCTTACGTAACAAGTCATGTTTCACAGGCGCCCACACTAGTTATGGAGCCTGAGGTCAGGACAGTGATCAAGTAATAAGAGCTGCTGAGCAAATGAGCACAGACATGGTCACCTCGTAAGGTCCAGGGACGGAGACTGCGCCTGGGTCTTCAGCCACAGCGCCGACGCGCACAGGAAGGCACTCTGCTGACCTGGACGGCCGGGGCGGTGGACCAGTAAGTTCACACCAGAGAGCCAAGTGTTCTTCAGTTTACAGATAAGGAAGTCTACAATCACAATGTCAACAGGAATTTGTAATCCCCCTGGAGTAACTATGATCATTACAAAACATCTGAAAGAGCTCACTGCAGATCTCAGAATTCTAAGGTGCCATTTAAAAAAGAAAACAAAAATTACAACTCAATGTCAAACAAAATGTGTCATAAATATGCAATAATAAAGCTAGCTCATGCCACATGAGGTAAAAAAATGGTACGATTTTTAAAGTTAGCTTTTTTCTGTTCTGAAATTCTTTACAAGAAAGGTGTCCTTTAGAGGATGTAAAAAATAGTATACCTTTTCCAAATAGAGAAGTTAGCACTGAAGAAGGGTGGGAGAGGAGGGCTCCCTATCAATAGTATTTTTTAATATTCCTTTTATAAATAAGTCTAAATTAACACAAGGCAGAATATAGTCCTTAAAAAGACAATCTAAATTCATTTTGACATACAAGATTGAAAGTTTCCATTAACGTTGTGGATGGATCATGAGAATTCTCGTGTTTTCATATTAAACAGTGTTTCACAAAGTATCATACTTTAAAAAGATATTTGCTTGTAAGAACATGTAATAACTTCAAAATGCCACGGGTATTTAATTTCAAAGCGTGCCTTTAACGTTTATGTAAAACGTTTTTTGTACTCGTTCAATAGAAACTTATCTGGCCCCTGGGTAAAGCTAGCGATAAAACTACTGGCCCGCCGTGTGTTCAGAGAAGGAAAGAGATGTTAATAAATGTGGAAACTGAGGCATGGAGAAATTAAGCCAACTGCCAGAGCTCCTGAGTAAAGGGCTAACATTCTAACCAGGGCCCCTTGCAAAGGGACTCCCGTGATATCACGTAAGAACTGTAGACATCGTGTCTCTATACATCTTGAACGTGGTTTCAAGGCTGAACACATTTAAGATTTGCAGCCCTTTACTCCAGAGTCTGAACTGCCACACACATTATGACTCAGTTAACGGAACCTGGCACTGACGCTGCCAAGGGCAGGGCCAGAGCTCCCAGCAGGACCCGTGAGCCGGGGCTGTTACCTGGCAGGCGCCCGTGTGCTCTGCTCTGAGCACACAACTGAAAGAGAGTGAGCAGCAGGTCTTCCGAGGACGGCACCAGCAGGCACCCTGTCGCTGAGCTGAAATAGTCGTAGGCCACATCACAGGTGAAAGACACCGAAGAGTCAGTATTTTCAGCTTCTGACAATTTCGTTATGTTGGATAAGGTTTCATGAAGTTTAACAATAATTCTTTCAACATACACCTCTCCAATCAAGTAATCTAGAGAAAAATAATCACACATAGAAAATATTAGCAGTATAATTTTGAATAACTTCCACTTGAGTCTTTCTATGTGTTAAAAAAAAGAAAAAGGTGCTAGTGTATTAGACAAAAGAAAATCATATCAGCCAGTCAATCTGTTCTCACATAGAAAAGCCCTTCTGTAAAAAAGCAGCTCTAGCCCGGCCGGGTTGCTCAGTAGTTGAGCGTCGACCTATGAGCCAGGAGGTCGCGGTTCGATTCCTGGTCAGGGCACATATCCAGGTTGTGGGCTCCATCTCCAGTGTGGGGTGTGCAGGAGGCAGCCAGCCAATAATTCTCGCTCATCATTGATGTCTCTATCTCTCTCCCTCTCCCTTCCTATCTGAAAACAATAAAAATACACTTTTTAATAAAGCATCTTTACATTAAATTTAAAAACAATGCTCTACAAAATTAGAACGAAGAACTTTGCTAAATTCAAAACCCTTTAGAAATAATAAACTAAAGATATTAAATGTCATCCAAGTTATGCTACAAGGATTAGCAAACATTTAGAGAACTTACAAAATTAAGATATTTTAATGAAGTATATCTTGTTATTCTCAACCAGTAATATGCAAACTTAGGAGCATGAAACCCAAGTGACGCTATTATTCCTGCTGAAAGACAAAAGCCGTCGTTTTGCCTACCATTGTTAACATGTTGGGACAACACCAAGCTTAAGAGAGCCCATCGTTCTGAGAAGTAAGGTTCAGAAGTCACTGTAGATCCCAAGTCCTTGTTGCAAAGATGATCTGCCAAGGTTACCAACTTCTCTCCAAGGATATCTCCTTTCAGCCAAGAAATTACTAAAGCATGTTTATCTGAACTAGAACATGCCTAAAAATCACAATTAGAGCAATGATTAGAGATAAGATCGAAACGTTCTGCCTAACGGAGTACTGTACCAGTCCACATGCCTCCCTTTGTCACGTGGTCCGGCACCACGCCCTCCTCCTCCTCAGGTCCAAGGCTGGGTCACCTGCTACCACTCAGCCTTGCTTTCCTCATCCATCTCCCCCACCAGGAGTACCCCCTCTTCCCCACTCATCACCATCCCGCCTGCTGTATGAACCCCCCATCCTCTCCAGCCCATGCTCATCACTATCTGTCTCAGACTGTCTAAGGCACTTACTGGACTGCATTATTATTTACACTGTTTCATCTGCGTGTGTCTTGTTTCCAATGGGACTGTCAGTTCCTTGAGAGCAGAGACTGTCTTAAACTTCTTTGACACCTACCAACACTGCAGACATGCTCAACAACAGAGGGCTCAACTTGGAGGACACTTTTTTTTAAACGCTCTATAGGTATTCAATTTTGTTCATTAATTTTGCTAAATTAAAGAACAATTAATATGTAATAATGGTAAATTACTTCAATATGAGTAATGGGACTTAATATTTCCACAAATTCTTTGAAATAGTTACCAGGGCCAGATATCTGACAGCATCTGGTTTATTTTCATGGGGTGGGGAAGCAAGGAAAAATGGTGTAAACCACCCCCAAAAGCTGATCCACGTTCCCAGAGCTTCTTTTGCTTTAAGGGCTGAGAAGAAAGGAATTTGCAACTTGGTTCATTTCAAAGCAATCTATGGAGAAAAAAAAATCCAAGTGTGGATTGGGTAGTGCCTGAAAAACTGTTTATCCTTTTACTTAAAAAACTGTAGATAAGGGGGGACATCTGTGATACTCTCAATAAAGATGAAAAAAAATTGCAGATAACCAGAGTTTTTATTTTAGCCCAAGCTTTACCACTATTCTGGCTTTATGACTTTGGGCAAATCTCTTTTTTTAAATCCTCACCTAAGTATATATTTTCATTGATTTTTAGAGAGGGAGGAAGGAAAAGGGTGGTGGTGGGGAAAGGAGGGGAGAGGGGGGGAGAGGGGGGGAGAGAGAGAGAGAGAGAAAGAGAGAGAGAGAGAAAGAGAGAAAGAGAGAGAGAGAGAGAGAGAGAGAGCGAGAGCCAGAGATAGATAGATATATATCAAGTGTCTCCCATACAGGCCTGGACCAGGGAATAAACTAGCAACTTATGTGTCCTGATGGGAAATCAAACCCGTAACCTTTTGGGATAGGATGACATTCCAACCAACTGAACTACCACTGGACTAGGGCTTTAGACAAAACTCTCTCTTTTTAATATTTTTTATTGATTTCAGGGAGGACAGGAAAGGGAGAGATAGATAGAAACATCAATGATGAGAAAGAATCAATGATTGGCTGCCTTCTGCACACCCCCTACTGGGGATCGAGTCCGCAACCCGGGCATGTGCCCTTGACCAGAATCGAACCCAGGATCCTTCAGTCCACAGGTCAAAGCTCTATCCACGAAGCCAAACCAGCTAGGGCTGGACAAATATCTTAAATCAACCTGGACCTATTTCCTAATTTGAAAAACGAAGATTAAACTAGAAAATATCTAAGGTCTCTTTCTAGATACAAAATTCAGGTAGTTTTTAGAGAGGGTGATTTGCCAAAACCGGTTTGGCTCAGTGGATAGAGCGTCGGCTTGCGGACTGAAAGGTCCCAGGTTCGATTCCGGTCAAGGGCATGTACCTGGGTTGCGGGCACATCCCCAGTAGGAGATGTGCAGGAGGCAGCTGATCGATGTTACTTTCTCATCGATGTTTCTAACTCTCTATCTCTTTCCCTTCCTCTCTGTAAAAAATCAATAAAATATATTTAAAAAAAAATAAAGAGGGTGATTTTAGGACTCTGCTCAAAGTATGAGTTTGCATAAAAAACAAGGGAAACTAGAGTTTAGACGGCTACAAAATAGGCTTTCCTAATACAGTGTACCAAATAAACCAATCTATTTTACAGAATCCTCCAGAATCCAGAAAATAATCTTCTGAATAAAATGTGTCCTCGGTTAGCAAGATGTGAAGTTCAACGTCTCACTGTTTTAACGCAGCTACAGAGAGAATGAGACCAGCTTTAAGGAGACGGGAAGCTGTCTGCTAGCACGTGCGGAGGGAGGCAAACCCTGCCCAGGAGGACGGCCGTCCAGCACCTGTGCCTGGTGCACGCAGGCCCTTCCTCAGCCGCCTGAGTGCACGCGCTCTCATCAGCGCCTCGGCCGCCCTTACTCTGACTTAGACCTGTCAAGCAGCTCTCGTCAGGGTGGCTCTCCACGCAGCCCGCCTATGGGGAGAGAAGGCACTGGATAAGCTAGTGCAGAGATGTGCCTGGGAAGTTACATTTCTCACTGAAAAACGGTAACTTTCCGTTTTTCTTTTGTGAAAATAAACTATTGGGGGAAAGGGGACGTTACTGAGTAATTGGCAGAGCTTCTGTTTTGCAAGATGAAAAACCCTGGAAAATGGCTGCACAATCATGTGAGTACACGTACCACTACTGCACGGCACACTGAGACACGGTTCAGGTGGAAAATTTCACTGTTATAATGTAACTTCATTGTATTTTTAGTTATTTTTTATTGGGGAGAGAGAGAGAGAGAGAGAGAGAGAGAGAGAGAGAGAGAGAGAGAGAGAGAGAGGCATCGATTTATTTATGCATTCATTGGTTGATTCTTGTATGTGCCCTGACCTCAGGAATCAAACCTGCAACTTTGGTCTATTAGGAAAGTTCTAACTAACTGAGCTACATGGTCAGAGCTGAACCATAATTTTAAAAGAGAGAAATGCCCTAGTCGGTTTGGCTCAGTGGATAGAGCATCAGCCTGTGGGCTGAATGGTTCCAGGTTCAATTCCGGTCAAGGGCACATGCCCCCGTTTCGGGCTTGATCCCCAGTGGGGGGCATGCAGGAGGCAGCCAATCAATGATTCTCTCTCATCACTGATGTTTCTATCTCTCTCTCCCTCTCCCTTCCTATCTGAAATTTTAAAAAAAAATTTTTTTAAGATAGGAAAACACTTGTAAATTAAAGAGTTATCTGTATAAAACTTAAAAAATAATCTAAAATGGTTTAAAAAAATTTAGGTAGCTAGTCATAACATTTCTAGGGGTAGAAATGTGTTGTTACATTTGTACCTTCATTAGGAAAGACTACTGAAGCTATTAATTTTCGAAATTGTTTATGTTCCTTGATTTATTTTGATTATTATCATCACCAATTTATTTAGTCCAGTGGCCATCAAAGGCTGGAAGCTGGGCCAACAAAATTCCTGATGTGTTCTAGCAATCAGTCCATTTATATAGAAGAAAAAGTAACTAGGGCAAGAGTAGAAATTGTAGGCTGTTTAAAAAATAAACTTTTAACTCTGCCTTAGTTACCTGCTAAGAAACAACCCTGGATTTCCCAGAGCCTGTTCATCCATCCCCGATATTTCTAACCAGAAAAACACACAGAAAGGCAAGCACCACCGTCTTCCCCAGTGATGGGCGTTACAATAACGAGGAAGTCCTCTAACACAGACACCTGACCACATTCCAGGGTGTGACTGTGACTGTGGTGTCGATTTTTCTATACCCATAAATACACAAAGAAAAAGGAAATAATCCCTGTGATACCTTTTCAATGACCTGAAGAACCGAATTCCATTTCAGATCCACCTAAAAGAAGAAAAAGACTCAGAAACAATCTCTGGAAGGAACAGTAAACATATACACGTAAAGTAACCATGTCATCACTGAAAAAAAAGAACTTTTTTAGCTCATCCAACTTTATCGTGTGGAGGGAAAGCACTCACCCTTTTACTTCCAAGCTCTTATCTGAACACCCACCCGAAGTCTCACACACTTCCCAAGTCACAGTCAATAAATGCACTGCCTGTCCTCAGAACAACCCACACATCCCCCGGCAGGACCCCCTCTCCTTGTCTGTGGTCACAGTGCGGTGCACACCACTCCTGTGAAAAGACTGACAGCAGTGATACCTCAGTTAGATCATCCAGGACGCCTTTTCTCTCCTTCTCATCCTCACAGCAACAGAGGGCGCTGTACAGAATGTCCACCACGAAGCCCGCCTCCTTCCTAGTGTCTTCATTCAGCCAGCCGACCACTTTCTGGTACAGGAACTGCACTGCTGGGTTTTTCTGTATAAGTTTGGCTATTTCCAGGGGTTTGGATTTGACGACACTCGGCTTTTCATCACCTAGGAGTATCTTAAATACTTGGGTCGAAGAAAAGGAACTGAGCAGAGTGGAAAGAAACCGTAGGTGTTGCTCTGACTTCTGTTCGTTGACATAATTAATACTCATCTCTGCTAGTCTGCAGACTAAGTCTTCCAGCGGTTTCTTCCGCCGCGGAGATAAACAGTCTGAGCCGGAATGGGAGGGAGGAGGCTTAGCCACCAATTCACAGCCCTCACTGCTCTGCCCTTCTGAGGAGACACGCTCCTCATTCTCTTTGTTACTTTCAGGCATCTCATCAGCAAATCTAACTTTACCCACTTTTTTGTTATTTGACTTCAATGAGCTGTTCGGCTTCTGAAGGACCTGCAATAGACTCGATACACCTGAAACCGACTTCACATCAGCTTCTGGCTCATCGATCTTCGCGGAACAGATCTCTGAGAGTCTCCCCCAGAAATTCAGCAGGACTTTCTCAAAGTTCTGAGCCGCTTTATCATTTTTCTCCATATCTGCTTTGGCTTCCCAAGAACTTAAAGTTTCTGCTAAATAGTCAAAGAGTTGCCCATCTTGCAATCTTGGGTCTTTGAGAACTGTGTCAATCACAGGAATCAACTGAAAAACAAGAAGAAACAGGAAAGTTCAGTTTTCAGGAGAAATAAAATTTAAACAAGGTATTTGTAAAACATTGTAAATGTTCATATTTAATGAGTGAAAAACATGGATTTCCCCCCCGAACTCTGAAGAGTTAACTTGAAAATCATTTTCACATCATAGAAAAAGCATAATTTCATGCTATTCCCCCTGCATTACTTCGTTTTTATGATATGATTAACCAAGATTACTGTCATTAACAGATAATATAGTTTTCATCTTCTGAAGTTATTCAAGTTTTCTTATTTCCTAAGCCATTATGAAAAACACAGAAGACCTACAGAAATCAGAACCCTTTTTATTAAATTACAAAAATAAGAGAAGTTAACTATGTGAGACATCCAGTAGGATCTGGGCTTGTATTACATCAATGAACTTCCCATTGGAAGAGCCACATTCCAACACCTGCTCGCATCACTGGTTCTAGAGCCAAGCACAACTGTCCACAAAAGGATACAAGACCCAGCTGGGTGTGGCTCAGAGATTGAGCAGCGACCCAGGAGCCAAGAGGTCACAGTTCAATTCCTGGTCAGGGCACAGTGCCCAGGATGGGCTCAATACCCAGTAAGGGGAGTGCGGGAGGAAGCCAATCAATGATTCTCTCATCATTGATGTTTCTCTCTCTCTCTCCCTCTCCCTTTCCTCTCTAAAATCAATAAAAACATATATATTTTTAAAAATATACATGTATGTAAATATTTTAGAAGTAATAAATAACTGTTGCATTATTTAAACTTAATACAAAAGATCACAAATAGCATCTTCTTGTACATCCAGCGACCAGTCCTCAGGCATGACAGTATGATACTATTCTACTAGCAGCTGTGAAACCCTTAGGAGGAAGGCTAATCAATAGAAATGGCAACAAGACACAATGAGCTGGACTCTTCACGGTCAGTGCGAGAGGGGCACTGGTGGTTTTCACTCTGTGATACCTGGTCATTGACGAGCATCTCCTCCATCTCCTCCTCACCTAAGCTTTGCTGCATTATAAAGCGTAGGCATTCAAAAAAAGCAGACATCACTGCTGAGCACTCTGAGAAGCTGGTTTTGATTCTCTCTGTCGACAGCCTGAAATAACAAATAACTGTGGCTTACTCTTTCAAAAAAAAAGAGTATAAGCAATGCAGAAACACCAAAATAAAGTCATGGACAAGGCATCATACCAAAAGGAGATGAATTTTTACAAATAAAATTCTTAAACTGAAAACTAAGAACAAATACAGCCTGATTGGAATGTAAACCTGAAGAACTGTGAAAAAAGCCTCAAGTATCCAAGAAAAATTTCAATTTAATTCTCTGAAAACCTTATGAACAGTAAAGCAATTTGGGGGAAATTTAAATAAGAAAGACAATAACGTGTGTGTGTGTGTGTGTGTGTGTGTGTGTGTGTGTAGATAGATAGATAGATAGATAGATAGCTATATCTTCCACTTATCTGTGAAAATAACAGAAATCTCCTTCACTTTAAAGATCATGACTCTAGCCGGGCCAGTGTGACTCAATGGCTGAGCTTCAACCTAGGAACCAGGAGGTCACAGTTTGATTCCGGATTCGGGCACAGGCCTGGGTTGCAGGCTTGATCCTCAGTGTGGGGGGCGTGCAGGAGGCAGCTGATCAATGATTGTTTCTCATCACTGATGCTTCGATCTGCTCTCTTCCTCTCTGATATCAATAGAAAATATTTTTAAAGATCAAGACTTTGAATTCCTTACCCTGCAACGAGAGAGGTGAGGAAGTTTCTGAAGAAGTCCAGCCTGGGGTCTGTGATGGACTGAGGGAGTTTGCTGATGAATGGCAGAAGATAAGGGTATATGACAGTGGCCAGACCCCGACCACCTTCACGAACCACAGCTGATAGTTTGGGAAAAACACTTTTTTTTGCATTTACATGAAGCCAACAGTCCTACCAAAGAAAGATGATAATAATAAAGGTTATAAACACACTTTTCCCAATTAAAAGAGAAGACACATAGGTCTCTAAAATAAAAATCAAGTATTCTACCTAAAAAAGCTAACATCTCCCACTGCCATTAAAAACGAAAACTCTTGCCCTAACCGGTGTGGCTCAGTGGATAGAGCGTCGGTCTGCAGACTGAAGGGTCCCAGGTTCGATTCTGGTCAAGGGCATGTACCTTGGTTGCGGACACATCCCCAGTAGGGGGTGTGCAAGAGGCAGCTGATTGATGTTTCTCTCTCATCAATGTTTTTAACTCTCTATCCCTCTCCCTTCCTCTCTGTAAAAAATCTATTTAAAAAAAAATCCTAAATCACTGTGCATAAAATGACTTAAAAAAAAACAACCCACGAAAACTCTGAAATTATAAGAAATTTATTGCATGTAGTATCATGTATCCAACATGCTTCCAGAATATTCATCAGAAATAATTACTTACAATTAAAATATTCCTATAAAAGCTGCATTCTCAAAAGAACAGCAATATTTAGTCTTAAATATAAGATTCAGATATGCTTGCTTCAATGAGCCACATAAGAATGAGTGATACTGGCTAAACTGAAAGTAAAAAACTCTTTGCCATTTTATAATCAGTTTATGATTTACACAAGTTTTGGATTAAATATTTTATTTCCAAGAAGCTTTTTTCCAATAACTTTTAGATATTATAACCTAGTAAGCTCTTTCCAAGACAAGTGTTCCCGGATGTACCTAACGTACTTCTCTTTCGTACCTCAATGGTGGTAAGTGTGTAAAGTACAGCTTCCCAGAGAGCAGGGCAGACAATGGGGTCACTGTCATCAATGCTAAGTAGAACAGACGAGCTCACTTTTGACGCTTCCTTTTTCATCAATTGTGGAATACGCTGGCACAAAGCAGAAATTAACTCAAAATAAGCTGAGCGGATCTAAAAGAAAACACAGAAGTTGAATTAAATTCAAGCCAAATGAGACTAGGATAGGCTTTTATTCATGGTTAAGGACAGACAGGTTATTCATAACCCTCCCATTAATAAAACTGAAACAACCAGAAAAATACGTCAAAGGATATTTTTATGAGAATCGAATGGCTGAGAAGCCACGAGGAATCACCAAGCCAAAGTTAAAGGCAGGAAGAATTCAACTTCCCGTTCCTGTGGCTGGAGGAAACGCAGAGCCAAGTGCAGAAGCCTCTGTGGGGCCGTGGATTATGCCTACAGACACACTAGCAGCACAATGTTAAACAGAGCCAGACAAAAATCAGACACCTTGAGTCGCTATCAGTAGAAACCCAAGATAACACAGAGATCTGAGACTTTAAATCTTAAAATGATCAGTTACAAACTCCGTATCAACAATCCTTATTATAGTTAACACAAGTTTAAAGGAATTTGAGAGGAAGGACTCTTAGGAAAGGCACAGCAGATCTGAAAAATAAGCAAACACAATTCCTAATCTAATACATAATTAATACATAATTATTTAAAGCTCAGTTCAAAAAAAATTATCCACCAAGTAGACTGAAAAGACAAAAAGATAAAAACACCAATGAGAGCATGAGACACAGACCAAGAGAATGAAAACATCCGCACATCCCAAGCAGAAAAAGATGGAAACAAGCAGATTAGAAAACCGCACACAATAACATCAACAGTTTATGAAGAGATGCTAAAGGTCACTCAGCAGAGAGCGCTTGCACGCCGACTCCTCTGGTAAGAACCAGGAAGCTGCAGGATGCGCAGTCGTGGCTAGACCAGACGACTGTGGAGGACTCCACGCACTGCTGGTCCAGTCGAGAGTAACGGCCGTTCAGGTGAGCAATCTCGCACGACTTCAGAAAGTTAGTCCATATGCATTTACTCTGGACTCAGCAATGAGAGGTTTTCAGAAAAATAAGCTCTCACAGGGCTGAGGATGCATGAATGAAGAACGGTGAGGACGAGGAACTAAAGGAACCGGGTTCTATCACGGGGGAATGAGCAGGTAAATGGAGTGGAGGCCCACTTCTGAATACCACGTACCAGTTAGAAGCCATGGACCACATACACATATAGGAACATGATGAGTTTAAAGTATTTTAGTACTTTTTAAAAGTACTAAGTAAAAAGCAATAAACGGAACAGAATGTAACACAAAGCCACTTAAGCACATTTAGAATGGCCAGCTGGTGGAGGTGGAGGATGGAGACAGAAAGGAAAGAGAAGAATAAACACATGCAATGAGAAGAGCCTTTGTACACCCCACAAGGTTAAGGTGCCAGGAGTGAGGAGGATGACAATTCACTCTGACATTGAAGCCAAATAAGAAACAACAAAGAGAAAATACAGTTACATCTGGTAAGAGAGGTGATTCAGTGCCACCACAGAGATACATTTGTAGAGTTTTAAACATAAACAATAAACATAAAGCATAAACAAACGAGCAAGATCAGAGGGAACAAAATAAATCAGAGAAATGTCTTAAAGTAAAAAAGATGAAGATACCTGAGGTATACTGTGTTTTCCATACTTCCAAAATTTATTCTGTGACAGAAGAGACTTAAATTTCTCCTCCAGAGAATCAAGTTCATTATCAGGTAAGAGGCAAAGCAATTTCTTTAATGCCAATAAGGAACAAGTTACAACCCGATAGAATTTAGCTTCTCTCTCTTCCTCTGGAACAGTTCTTATTGTAAAAAGAAAATAAATATGTATAAGGATTGAGTATAAGCCAAACTACATTTTTAAAATTAAAATGTCTAAGATTACTTTCCCAACAGACTCTTAACAGTGTGATTACAACATAAGAAACGTAAAGGGAACATTTTGCTACTATTTCAGTAAAACTATTCAAAGTTCTTCAACTATTTAACCAGACCAGAGAGTGGTTCCTGCGATGACGGTCAAAAGGTGAATGTGGCCTGGCCGATGTCGCTCAGTGGCCGAGCATCAGGCCATGAACCAGGGGCCTCGATTTGGTTCCAGTCAGGGAACATGCCCAGTAGGGGGCGTGCAGGAGGCAGCCGACCCATGATTCTCTCTTCATCATTGATGTTTCTCTCTTCATCATTGATGTTTCTCTCTCTCCCTCTCCCTTTCTCTCTGAAATCAATAAAAAAAATATATATATTTAAAAAAATAATCATATTTTAATCAATAATACATATTTTTAAAAAGAAGTGCATGTGGGAAAAACCTAAAAGCATCTCTTTGTAAACAAACCAAATATGTGGCTCCCAGATCGTTCACCTCACACAGCAGGACGGGCGGCAGGGAGAAGCACCTAGGACAGCACCTGCAAACGGCACTCCAGGGCGTGTCTGGATCTCTGCACGCGGCACCCCCTAAACATGTCACACTGCAAGCCCCTTAGAACCTACGAGTGAGACAAGTCCTGACGCGGGGTACACGGTACCACTTACTGTGGGTCACTGAGCGAGTCGGGTGTTTCCTTTATCAGGTGGTCCTGCAGCACCTGCAGGGGGACAACCGAGCCTTGAAACTCATGGAACTGAACGGTGACAGGGAGAGCACAAGCCTCACCCACCTCAACGCATTCCCCTGCCCCACAAAGAAGCTAAATGAAGCAGCAAAGCTAAAAGGTTTGACTTGCACTAACTTTCTCTCTCTACCGTCCCCGAGACTGGCTGCTACTGGGGTGACTTCTCCAACAAGTGCTGTTTCCATCAGGAGGAAGCGCCCCAGACACTCCTGCCCTGGCTGCTCGGTCCGCTGGCCCAGGCGGTGCCGCGCATGGACTCCCCGTCAGTACGTCAGTACGTCCGGGCGAGAATCAGGCCCCGCTCCCCTCCCTCCTCTGAGCGCCTCCCTGCTCAGAGAAGAACACAGCTGTGCTCTGCCCCGTCACACAGGCAGTCTAGATTCCGTCGGAAATGCCGGGTGCGTCTGCGACTCCTGGGCCCAGTACAAGCGAGGACCCAGCTCGTGTCAACTTTACCAGCACCACAGCGCTGGCATTTCCTGAGGTTCCCACATGCCCGACAGAGCCCGGAGCACACTTCCCGCATCACCTCGGTCCTCACAACTACCGGGTGGAGGACAATTCCCCTGTGACGGACTGGGAAACGGAGGGACACTCACTCGCCACGGAAGAGGGGCCTGGAACGAACGGCATCGCCCAGGCCCTCATCTCACAGGCAGCACAGTACGCTGTCCGCAGACAGCATAACCCAGGCCTGGACTGGGGAACTGGAAGGCACACCCATACTGTTGACGCCTGGCATTCTGATCTTCATTTGTCTACCTCCCCTCTAGTAAGTTGGTTTTGTATTTGGGAAAGTTCAAACCTAGTATCTGCAATGAACTGTGATAGAAGCTAAAGGGAAATAACAAAGAGGAAAGCATCCACAGGTTCCACAAAAGCCAGAACACACACACACCACTCTGAACAGCCGGATCAGTTACCTCAAAATCCGTTTTCTGAAACTCTTATTTTTAAACATTTCTTATGTTTTTAAAATTTACTTTTATCTTACATATTTTTATTGAATTCTGCCGGGGTCCGACCCCAGCGGGTCCAGGGGTCCCCAAAGGTGTGGACGGAGTCGGCGAAGAAGGAATGAATGGCACAGAGGCAGTGTTCAGTTCATCAGCATAGTTGGGTTCTCTTGTCAGGATCTCCAGCCAGGTTCTGTAGCCATGTTCCCTCGCTAGGTTCTCCAGCCAGGTTCTGTCCAAGTTCTAGTCAGGTTCTCTTGACACGGAGGCAGCCATCGGGTGATCATCATAGCCAGGTTCCTCTAGCCAAGTTCTGGTCAGGATCTCCAGCGAAGTTCTGGTTAGGATCTCCAGCCAGGTTCTGTCTTCTAAGTTCCGTGTAAGTTCTGTCTCCTAAATTCTGTCTCTAGGTTCTGAGTTCTGTGTCTCGGGTCTGTCTCTCGGTCTGCCTCTCCAGGTTCTGTCTTCTGTGTCTCGGGTCTGTCTCTCGGTCTGCCTCTCTAGGTTCTGACTAAGTTCTGTCTCTCTCTGTCTTGTTGCATCTGTATTTATACCAGTTGATTCTAATCCTATCAATCTCTATTCCAAAGGTTAGGGCGTTTCTTATCTCCATTCCAGGAAGTAAAGATTATGTAGCTTAAGCATGATTATTCGTAGTTAAAGAGATTAATTACCTGTCTGGCACTTAGTGAAGGGATTTTATTCCCTCCCTAACTTCAGGGGAAAATCCCTACCTGGGGAAACAACCTTTCTCAGAGAGGTGACCTTGGTTAAAACACATAGTGCCAAGAAGGTGATCAAATATATTAAGAACAGTATGCCATATATGCCAGGTCCCTTGAAACAGCAAGGATGGACCGGCTCCCGGCAGAATTCAGAGAGAAGGGAAAGAGAGAGAAAGAAACATCAATGATGAGAGAAAGCCCTAGCCGTCTTGGCTCAGTGGATAGAGCATCGGCCTGCGGACTGAAGGGTCTCGGGTTCGATTCTGGTCAAGGGCACATGCCGGGGTTGCGGGCTCAATCCTCAGTGTGGGGCGTAGCAGGAGGCAGCCGATCAATGATTCTCTCTCATCACTCATGTTTCTCTCTCCTTCTACCTTCTTCTCTGAAATCGATAAAAATATATTTTTAAAATGATGAGAGAGAATCATTGATCGACTGCCTCCTGCACGCCCCTCATTGGGAATCGAGCCCACTGGGGATGCATGTACCCTTGACTGGAATTGAACCTGGGACCCCTCAGTCCACAGACTGATGCTCTATCCACTGGGTCAAACCAGCAAGGGCGCATTTTCTAAAACTCTTAGTGTCCAAACTCATGCCACTTCACTTTCATAACAGTGACCACTTGATATTTACATAAACAAGGTCTCTTGCCCTGTGGTTGGGTTAGAGAACTCCCTTTGAGAAGAAGACTGAAGGTACAAATCCTCCGCCTAGAAAGACTAGCTTGGCACACCTGAGAAATGGAGCCTGGATGGACCGAGACCTCCTGGGGAAGGAGGCTGCAGATGTGTGCCTGTGGGAGAGGCGTCGGGGGAGGACCAGCCATGAAGAGCCCTGGAGTCCAGCTGCAGCGACGAAGGGAACCCACAGGAAAGCTGACCCACTGACAAGAGGAGGGAGGGAGGGACGGAGGGAGAGAGGGAGGGACAAACACGGGCTCTGAAGACGCAGGAGCACTGCATAGGGGACGAACGGAAGCACACATTTTTTAGATCCTCAACTCCCTCTCACTCACAGTCCATCTACTTCTACTTCGTGTAATACTGAGAAGCTTGGTCATCTGGTTTTTCCAGTCCATATCTCAGGAATAGCAAAAAGGAGGGAAGAAGTAAGGAAAATAGTACTAGATGCAGACAAACTGAAAGCTGCAGAAGTTATGGCTGACATCAGTTTGTAAAGTGTGGGACAGGAGTTGATGAAACTTTCAGATGTGTTAATAGGAGTCTAGATGTGTATGGCCATTTGAAGGGTAATTTGTCAATATCTACAGAAATTTTACATGTTCGTATCTTTTGACCCAACAAATGATGACTCAAAGTGCTGATAGTTATCACTCCCACAGGTGGGAAGATATCTACTCATGAATGTCCACTAAAGTAGTGTTTGCTATCTTAAAAATATTGGGGTAAAACTACAAATGTATATTTTAAAAGTTAATTAGACTGTCATATATCCATACAAAGGAATACCAGAGAGCCAGAAAAGAGAGTGAGGTAGATCTGTAAACATGTGTTAATATGGAAATACAGGGGGGAAATAAGTTTAGATTGAATTTTTAGATGCACACTTTTTTATATTATACTAGAGGCATGAATTCGTGCACAGGTGGGGTTCCTCGGCCTGGCTGGCGATCAGTCCCAATCGGGATCTATCAGCCCAGCCAGCCAGGGGAAGGGACCATGGGCTGTGGGAGTGTACTGACCACCAGGGAGCAGCTCCAGCATTGAACATCTGCCCCTGTTGGTCAGTGCGCATCATAGTAACGGTCGTAAAGGTTGCTTAGGCTTTTATATATGTATGTATGTAGATAGATGTTACAAAGCATATATCTAAGTTTTTTAGGTAATATAGTTTGAGATTCATAAATTAAAGATGGAAAATTTAAACAGTTTAGAAAGATCCAGTCCAACATCTAGCTATATAAAAGGCTAATATGCAAAGTGTCCCCTCGGGAGTTCAACCAGGAGACCCAGAGTTCAATTGCTTGCTATGATGTGCACTAACCACCAGGGGGCGGCACTGAATGAAGGCAGGCCCCGGTCGGCAGCCAGGAGGCCCCAATCGGCCCTGAATGCCGGCCAGGCCCAGGGACCCTATCTGTGCACGAATTTCGTGCACCAGGCCCCTGGTGTTAATTATATTTAAAATGCAACATGAACAGTTGTGTTAAACACTATTTTAAAAAGACAATCTTCTGGCCCAGCCGCTGTGGCCCAGTGGTTGAACCAAGAGGTCCCCAGTTCGATTCCAGGCAGGACACATGCACGGGTGTTTCAGGCTGGATCCCAAGCAGGGGGCATGAAGGAGGCTGCTGATCGATGTTTCTCTCTCATCAGTGTTTCTGTCTCCCTATCCCTCTTCCCTCCTTTCTCTAAAAAAATCAGTAAGAATATACTTATGTGTGAATACATATATACATACATATATATATACACATACACACCCACACACGTATATATGTATTTCTTAGAGACAATTTTCCATTGGAAATACTCCACACACCTACTCCTTCATAATGCCAGGTAAGAGAGCTGTCATTGTAACATGCCTGCTATCCCTTAAATACTGGAGAAAAAAACAGAGAAGAGTGGCAAGAACTTACACTTGTGATCTCATCCTTACAGAATGCTATGGCTTCAGGCTGCTTGCTGGGAGGGAAGGCTGCTTCAAAAGCATCTTTTGCTGCGGACGCGGCTGGTGCGTACGTGTCACACTGAGCTATGAGCCAATAGCCCATTAAGCTTTTTAAATAAGGAGCCAAGTGTTTCTTAACTTTGAGGATAAGTTTTTCAAAAGCTTGCTGTGTGGCTTCTCGAACCCGGCGGTCATGGTCCTATTGAAAGTATAAGATGGTTTAAAACAGCTCTAGCTCATTAAAACAAGTATAAATAATCCTGTACACGCTATGATGACCCCTTAATAAGAATTCAACTATGTACAGAGCTAAACAAAAGGCAGTAACTATGTGAAGTAATTAATTTATTTCCTTTCCCTTCTCCCAATGAGATAAGAACTATATTCAAGACTGAGTCAAGGGTAGGCCTTAATCCCTTCCCCAACAATTTTTTTGTTAAAAACGTTTCTTTTTCAGACTAATTTTTTTATTTTGGTTCTATATAGTATTTTTGATGCTGGTTATGAAAACAGTTTGTAACTCGTCTTCCTATAAACCATATTTTTTTACCATATTTTCTTAGTATACTCGTCGACGACTGAAAAAGAACATTTTGTGAAAACGTGTATATACGTTTCTGCCGGGGAAGGGGTTAACCCAAGAGTGGGGAACCTTTTTTCAGACAAGGGCTATTTGGATATTTATGACATCATTGGAGGGCCATACAAAATTATCAACTTAAAAATCAGCCTGCTATATTTGGTCAAACATTTAATTAACTCACCACTAATGCCTGGCAGGGCTAGACCAAATGATTTTACGGGCCTTATAAGACCCGTGGGCCCCACCCCTGTCTTAAACAATGAAGCAACTGATTCTCATTTTTCTGCATCAAATATACAAAGAAATTAAGCCACCCAAATTTACTGTGACTGGAAAGTATTTGGGTAATTTTGACCTAATTTTTGAAAACACAGACTCCCTATACACATCTTACAATGTGTAATTATGATCCAATCTACATAACAATACTGACATAACATTTCATAATCCTCACCAAAAATGTCCTATATACCTGACAGTCTCTATAATTTCAATAAAAAAAATATACAACGGCCCTGCCGGATAGTTCAGTTGGTTAGTGTGTTGTCTTGAAAGACCAAAGTTGTGGGTTCAATCCCCAAGTCAGGGCACATGTATGAATCAACCAATCTATATGTATAAAAGCCTAAGTGACCGTTACAGCCGGTCGACCAAACGACCAGTCACTATGATGTACACTGACTACCAGGGGGCAGACACTGAATGCAGGAGCTGGCCCCTGGTGGTCAGTGCGCTCCCACAGCCAACCTCCCACGGCCAGCCAACCTCCCGCGCTCCCTCCCGCCGGCCGGCCCGGCGGTCAGTGCGCTCCCACAGCCAACCTCCCAGGGCCAGCCAACCTCCTGCAGTCCCTCCCTCCAGCTGGCTGTCCCTGATCAGCCCCTATCGGGACTGGGTGAGGCGGCCCCGATCGCCCCAATTGCCAGCCAGGCCAAGTGACCCCACCCGTTCATGATTTCATGCTCTGGACCTCTAGTAAATACATAAATAAATGGAACAACAAATTGATGTCTCTCTCTCGCTTCCTCCCTCCCTCTGGGCCTCCCTCTCTCCCTTTAAGGCCCTCCTCTCTCTAAAAGTCAATTTTTAAAAAATACAACAGAAATAAGCCAGTAAAGTCTTGATACTTACAAGTGAAATTTTGCAAAATATTCTTGGCCAGTATGGAAGAACTCCTTTTACAATTTCTGTATCTCTCTCTGTACACATAGTTCCAAATTCTTGCATAGCCTAAAGTAAATTATTAACATTGTTAAGGATCAACAGCCATAATATTGGCTTTTGATTAAATTTATTCTGTTCTAGAAGCTTCATCTGTTTTATTTAATAGGAGAATACATTGTTTCTATTTGTGCTATATAGGACTAATTTGAAGAGTTCCTTTACAAGCTAGTATGGTAAAAAATTTTAAGTTGTTTTTTTGTTTTTGTTTTTTTTTAATTTTTTATTACAAAGGGTATTACATACGTGTCCATTTTTCCCCCCGCCCTAGACAGTCCCCTAGCCTCCCCTATTTAAGTTGTTTTTAAAAAGATAGATATACAGGATTAAATTACATTCTCTAATGGGACAGGGAGAATACAGGGAGAAATCCAAGTGGTTCCAAAAAGTGCAGAGCAATACACTAATTTATAACCTAGAAGGTAAATGCAAACTACGCTTAAGTCTGTGTGTCAGAAAAAAGTGCAACTGTGAAAGAAATTACTAGTGATGATTCATTTCTCTCTACATGAAACATGCCAATGATATCTTAATGAAAGGATTGTCTTCATCATTTTCATGAAAGCAAGAAAACTTACTTTTAATTTCGTGGTGACATCTTTCTTAGAAAGCTTCCGCAGCACCATTCGGAAATCAGAATCTACAAGGTTGTCTATCTCCTCAGCTCCTTGAACGGCAGGAACGTAGCCCAGGTCACTCTGAAACGTTCCGAAACCAATGAACCCAGGCACGGTTCCCTGTTCTTTGGCTAGAAGCTCTGCAGCTCGGCCACTGTTTGAAGGCTGATAAGAAAGGAGAGAAAAAATGTCTGAGTCCAGGAAGAGATCAAAACTTAACTTTGAGTTTTTGAGAGTCATCCCTTGGTAATTCCCAGGGGAGAACAGCTTTCACTTGGGAACTTCTTCTTCTTAGCCTACGATTTCATTGCAATGTTCCCCAAAGGTGAATGTTTCTGTCACCAAGAGGTTATCAGTAATGATCTTAGCACATTGCGGACGGATCACGAGAATTCTTGTGTTTTCATATTACACAGTGTTTTACAAAGTATCATACTTTAAAAAGATATTAGCTTGGAAGAACATATAATAAATAACTTCAAAATGACACGGGTATTTAATTTTAAGGTGTGCCTTTAATATTTATGTAAAACGTCTTTTGTATTCGTTCAATAGAAATTTATCTGGCCACTGGGTAACGCTAGCAATAAAATTACTGGTCCACAATGTGTTAGGAGCCATTTCCTGGTTTCCTAAACATCAGAAAAATGTTCTTTAAACTGGGTACATGATATCAAGTTAATGAGTCATGACATCATTTTTAAAGACATAGATTAAATATTTAAAATCAGAGAATGCATCACGAATGGTAAGCCCAAGTATTGCTTTATCAAATGTTTTACTTTCCATATTTGTATAAATAATATGAATATACACTTGTATTCTGTGTAATAATGCAAAATTAACTCAAAATGGTTACAAGTTACATTATTATGGACATAAAAATCAATACAATTATTCTGTTTGGAACCATAATCAGTGGTCTGCTTGACTGATACACAAAGTGGTAGTCTCTTAGCACTAAAAGGGATTAGTTGTGACAGAAAAAACATATTTAACTGTTGAAAGAAATTCACATACTAGTATTGTCATCAAATAGGAAGATGCCTCAGTTCAATGTCCAGGATGACATTACAATCCATCTAAACTTATCTGTTTTTCTCGGTAAGAATGTTCAAAAGGGCTATCCAGACGTGTGATTCAGTTTGCCTGTACCTAACAAAATTGTGTATGGAAAACTTATTTGTCAAGGAATATTCTGGGTTACTTTCTAAACTAAAATGAGTGACCAGAAATGGAAATGATGGCCTGAATTACATTTTTTTCAAAACAGCAGCATTTAAGACTAATTGCAAAATAGGTTCTCTATTTTAAAACCTTATTTAAATGAGCATTATTCAATTCGTCTTTCTCAATATTGACGCATGAACAAAAAGCTACAAAGAAAGTTAGTGAACTAAAATACAATTCTGAAAACTAAATATGATGACCTTAGGACAGGGGTCCCCAAACTATGGCCCATGGGCCACATGCAAATACAAATATTGTATTTGTTCCCGTTTTGTTTTTTACTTCAAAATAAGGTATGTGCAGTGTGCATAGGAATTTGTTCATAGTTTTTTTTTAAACTATAGTCGGGCCCTCCAACAGTCTGAGGGACAGTGAACTGGCCCCCCCTGTTTAAAAAGTTTGAGGACCCCTGCCTTAGGACATCCAAATTTTATCTATAACCCCATTTGTAAACAGCTGTATGATAAAACAGAATGAAGTAGTATAAAAAACTAATTATTGCTAAAAGCTAAAGGAGTCAAGGTTGAATTCTGAACTGACCTGAATTATCAGAGCTGGACAGCAAAGGAGAAAAGCTATCCCATTTCTAGTTTCCAATTTAAAAGTAACAAATTAGTTCAATGTTCTGATTGTATCTTTTACTCAATGGCCACTTTGAGTTTAAAATACAGTTACTGTTTCTTTTTACTTACTCTATTGTATCTCAGATGTTCATAACCACAGCTCAAAACCTCCCTTCCACTCTCTCTAAAAATCAGTGGGAAAAATATTCTAAGGTGAGGATTAACCAAAGGGAAGGGGACATTTGTCTATCACTTTTGAATACTTGGCATTCAGGATTCAAGATCGTCTGCTGAATCAATGACTGCCACTCAAATCCCACCTCCACAACTCCTGGTTACATGAACGTAGGTAAATTCATTTCTTAAGCCTCAGTACCATCGTTTTTAAAATGAGATAACTGTAGCTAACTCGTTATTTGCGTTGTTGTCAAGATTAAACATAAGTTTTTAGACTACCATAGCAATAACTGGTCCCAGCAATTACTACCAAAGAATGCTAAAACTATTAGATGAAAGTTTGTGGGAGAGAACAAGGTATTCCCAGTCTCAAACTACCACTTAATATATTTTTAATTAGAGGCCCAATGCATGAAATTCGTGCAAGGGGGGTAAGGGGGGATCCTTCAGCCCAGCCTGTGCCCTCTTGCAATCTGGGACCCCTCGCTCCTAATCGCCCACCTGCTCGCTCCTTACCCCTTGACTCACCACTCCTTAGCACTGCCAGGAGGCAGGTGGTCACTGTGGGAGCACATTGACCACCAGGGGGCAGCTTCAGCATCGAGCATCTGCCCCCTGGTGGTCAGTGCGGTCATAGCGACCAGTAGTCCTGGTTCTGCCATAATGGTCGCTGGGCTTATATATATATATATACATACGTATACATATATATATAGACTAGTGGCCCGGTGCATGAAATTCATGCACAGGCGGGGGGGGGGGGGGGTGTCCCTCAGCCCAGCCTGCACCCTCTCCAATCTGGGACATCCCTCTCGCAATTCAGGCACTGGCTTCTAACCGCTCACCTGCCTGCCTGCCTGATCGCCCCTAACTACTCTGCCTGCCAGCCTGCTCGCTCCAACTGCCCCCCTCCCACTGACCTGATCATTCCTAACTGGCACCCCTTGGCGGCCTACTCACCCCCAACTGCCCCCCCCTTGCTGGCCTGCTCGCCCCCCAACTGCCCCCCCGCCAGCCTGCTCGCCCCCAACTACCCCCCCGACCTGATTGCCACTAACTGCCCTCCCCTCCTGGCCTGATTTCCCCTAACCGCCTCTGCCTCAGCCCTGCCACCATGGCTTCGTCCGGAAGGTCTCCCAGTCTAATTAGCATACTTTATTAGTATAGAGGCCTGGTGCATGGGTGGGGGCTGGCTGGTCTGCCCTAAAGGGGGTCCCAGATCAGGGTGGGGTCCCCTTGGAGGGCATAGCCAGCCTGGGTGAGGGGTCTGGGGTGGTTTGCAGGCTGGCTACACCCCCTTCAGGGTGGGGGTCTCTGTGGGGGGGCATGGCCAGCCTGGGCGAGGGGCTGAGGGCCGTTTGCGGGTGGTTTGCAGGCCAGCCAAGCCCCTGGCTTTGTCCAGAAGGACGTCCAGAAGGTCTCCGGAAGGTCTCCCAGTCTAATTAGCATATTACTCTTTTATTAGTATAGATAACCAATGGAAAAAGCTCTCTTCATCAAGTAAAGAAAAAAATACCACCAGTAATGAGAGAAACAGGTTATGACACAGGGAGAAAGTCAGAGCTCCATCTACAAAGCATTCCTGCCAAAATGGCTTAACCTGAATCAAATCATAAGGAACAACGAGACAATTCTAAGTTAAGCAAAACAATTGGCCTAGACGCTTCCAAACTGTCCATGTCATCACACACCCTCCACCAGGGGAAGAAAAGCCGGAAACTGTCAAGATCTAAATAACAAAAGGGAATGAGGGGTCTCTGGCTGGATCTCTTATGTTTTTTTATTTTTATTTCTTAAACATCCTTTAAAATATGTTTTTATTGGTTTGAGAGCGAGAGAGAGAGAGGGGAGCACATTGAGTTGACTACAGAAATCTGAATACAATGCTGTATCCTATTAGCTAACAGCATTATACGGAAGTTACACCTTTCTGCGTGTTATAATTGCTCGCGGTTACGGAGAATGGCATTATTTTTCTAATACACGTGAAGTACTTTGGAGTTGAATTTCTGAAAGTAATTCTCATATGGTTCAACAAAATACATACATTAGACAGAGGAAGCAAATATGGCCAATTATTGCCGCCTGGCGAGTCTAGGTAACGAATATATTGGTTGTCGTTGTAATAATCTTGCATATTACTCCCTAGTACTCCTTCCCCTATATTTGGAATACTTAAAAAACGAAACACTGAGGACATTTTTAAAATAAAAAGGGCCCGGTTCCGTGAGGGGTCTGTGCGGCTGCAGAAGGGACGGGAGGAGGCGGGAGGGCGAGAGCCTGCCCGGACCCCGGCGCGCAGGCTCCGTCGGCAGCCTCCCACCCAGCGAGTCCGCGGCCCGGCTCGCCCGCAGGTGCCGTCCCGGTCCCGCTGCGCCGACGCATCTGCTCATGAAAGTGTGTGCGCGGGGGCAGCTCGGCGTGGCACCCCCTCCTCTCTCTCCGCCGCCTGCTCACCGGCCCGCCGGCAGGGACGCAGGCGGGAGACCACACGCCCCCCGCCCCGCGGCCCTGCCCCGCGCGGCCGGCCACCCGCTCTCACCCGCAGGTTCCCTTTGGTCCGCTGCTTGTTCTTCCCGCCCATGGTCGCGATCTCCGCCACACTCAGCCCGCAGCCCCCGGGTTGACACAGCCGGGCCACCACTTCCGGCCCTGCCTCCGGAAGCGGTCACAGAACAACTTCCCGACCCTCCCCTTCCGGCGCCCACCCCGGTCTTCCTGCCGCCCCACTTCTGCTCCCGCCTCCCGCCTCCCCCCGCGGCCTTGCCTACCTTCCGCCTCACCTCACAATTAGAGCCACGTCTCCCTGAGTGACGTCACCCCTGTCCAATAGGAAGCCGAGCCTGGGCCCACAGTGCTGACTCTCCGCTTCCTCAGCCGCAGGAGGCGAGATTGGTTCCGGGAGGGGAGGTTGGCCGTGTTCTCCCACCCACAAGGGTGGCAGTAGGGCACTATCCATTGAGCCAAACTGCCTAGGGCAGTGTGAGATTTTAAAATGCAATCATCAGCATCATCTGGGTGTTTGTTAGAAACGCAGGCTAGCCGAAACCGGTTTGGCTCAGTGGATAGAGCGTCGGCCTGCGGACTGAAGGGTCCCGGGTTCGATTCCGGTCAAGGGCATGTACCTGGGTTGCGGGCACATCACCAGTAGGAGGTGTGCAGGAGGCAGCTGATCGATGTTTCTCTCTCCCTTCCTCTCTGTAAAAAATCAATAAAATATATTAAAAAAAAAAACGCAGGCTATTAAATCACTTCCTATCTAAAAATCAATAAAAACATACTTAAAAAAGAATACTATTGTTTGTATAGGAATTACTTTTATAAATAAAAGTAGACATGTAGCCAATGTTTTCTGTTCACACTGTTTCTATAGATTTTTAACTTTTAATCATAGTTTGATTTGGCATTAATAGTTTCTTTTAAGGATAACACTTTCTTAATAGATGATTCTAGTTCCAGACATATTACCGAAATAATACATAGAAAAATTGTCATTATGGAATGAATATATATATTGAACAGTTTTACATTTCAGGATCTTTATATCAAATATATATTTACTTTTGAAGTCTAAGGAAGCCATATTGCTCTAACGTTTAACTAGCTTCTTACAGCTTTTATTGTGTCTCTTACATTAATGTAGGTAGGACCATCTAACTTGCTGTTTTCTTTTTTGCTACTACTCTCACCCATTTTCAAAGGAATTTACTAATCATGAGGTTGGAACATCTGTACTTTCTCGGTCACTCTGTCAATAATCCAATGTCTAAATCTGACAGGTTTGTCTCAAGGAAGAAAACGAATATATTATTATATTCTATGTGTTTTTTGTTACACTTGAGATCTGTATATTTGTACATAGCAGTGTGTTTTTTCTTAAAACAATGTACAGCCTGGCTGGTGTGGCTCAGTGGTTGAGTGTCGATCTCTGATCCAGGAGGTCATGGCTCAGTTCTGGTCAGGGCACATGCCTGGGTTTCTGGCTTGATCCCCAGTGTGGGGTGTGCAGGAGGCAGCCAATAAATGATTCTCTCTCATTACTAATGTTTCTATCTCTCCCTCTCCTTTCCTCTCTCTGAAATCAATAAAAACATTTTTTAAAAAGAGATTGAGCTCAGTTCATGCCTTACCCTTCTGTGAGGTGAACTCAGGAACAGAGCATTAAGTATACACAAATATATATGAGCTGCAAACTCTACTTAAGAAATATTTCACGTATTTGTGTATCAAATGGTTGGGGTAGATTAAACCTTTGAAGTCCAATTTTATTTTTGGAATTCAAACAGTCTGGTCCAAATTAATTGATGGGATTGAATGTTGAACTGGTTGGTTTGTGATGTTGACCTCAGCCTCGATGTTGGACCTGCTCCTAGCGCCTGGTCTGTCGAGTCAGCCTCCACGTTGGACCGAAAAGGGTTAAAAACTAAAGCTTTCAAAAATTTATTTGGCAAAATAGCTTTCTACTGCTAGTAAGTGGCACAGAAATATAAATAAGATGGTTTTTATTTCATAACTAGAAGCCCATGTAGGGTCCCTAGGCCTGACTGGTGATCAGGACCGGCTGGGGCCTTCCTTCATTCCACGCCACCCCCTGGTGGTCAGCACACATCATAGCGAGTGATCGAACTCCTGGTCTTTTATATTAGGCTTTTATATAGATAGATAAGCTCTCTACAGCAAGGCAGGAGCTGGTGCTGGATCAGCAGCTCACCACAGGCGCTGGCATCTCTGTGGTTCTCCTGGCCCTTCCTGCCCTCGTGGATGAAGGGGCTACTGCACTCCAACCATCAGCCTTGGTGTTGCAGCAAAAAGAGGGGTAAGAGGTGCTCTTGCTGTGTCAATCATATTAACCAGGAAAGCAAAAGTTTTACCAGGCAACCCATAGCCAAAGCCCTATCCCCAGGCCACCTGAGCTTCAAGAGAGGCTGGGAGAGCTCATGGAGGCAGGTAAAGGGCAGGGGTTAGAGAACGGGTGGCAAGTTGGACTACCAATATTATCTAACTCAAGTCAAATTAATTTCTCTTTCAAAATGGGTAGATATGCCAAGGTATTCCTGTCAGTAATTTTAAGATTATAAATAAAGCCTCAGTTCTGCTTTCAATCAGGACAATTTTTAACAGATGCACTTGAGCTATGCTACTTTTTCTCTTCTTTTACCCCTAACGTTTTAGAACGGACTGAAGGAAAACTACTGAATCTTTCAAGAAAGAGTGGGTAAAAACCCACTCTTTTTTTAAAAAAATATATTTTATTGATTTTTTACAGAGAGGAAGGCAGAGGGATAGAGAGTTAGAAACATCGATGAGAGAGAAACATCGATCAGCTGCCTCCTGCACATCTCCCACTGGGGATGTGCCCGCAACCCAGGCACATGCCCCTGACCGGAATCGAACCCGGGACCCTTCAGTCCGCAGGCCGACACTCCATCCACCGAGCCAAACC
Organism: Myotis pilosus; assembly: GCA_036010255.1. Classification (NCBI taxonomy): domain Eukaryota; kingdom Metazoa; phylum Chordata; class Mammalia; order Chiroptera; family Vespertilionidae; genus Myotis; species Myotis pilosus. The sequence goes on from JASKON010000002.1 coordinate 191,926, forward strand.
AGTTTCGGCATGAAAACCCACTCTTGACAACAGTGACAAAATACTTTCAGTGATTCCTTTGCTCAGCTACTGTCCTTCCACACCAAAGAACATCTGGAAAACATCCCCACATCCATTGGCATTTAAAAATTGATACAGCTGACCAAAGTCCATGTGGTTTCCTCTGGCTCCACTAACACTGAACATTTTTTCTTCAAAAATGGAAAATTTTCTCCATCTTTCCATTTCATCATTTGTACCATCCAAAGGAATGTCTTCTCGATGGCGAATCAAAATTCTCTTCCAGTTTAATTTTTTGAGTCTGAAAAGAAATTTTCAAAGTAGAAAATTTGAAACTTGTGTTGTGCATTCAAGAACACAGAAAACATTACTTTCCTAGAAGGGTAGAAATCTATTTTATAATCTCAGGGATTCATTTTAATCAAATGTGATTCTGGTCATAATCCTGTCCCCAAAGTTATTTGTTGCATTACCACTGATACAGAAAGTACTAATTCTCAAACTCCCAAAAGGGACACCTCAGATACCCATTTAGGAAACCAGTAGAGAAGTGTGGGATTAGAAACTCCCATGCCTCACAGGGAAGACGCAGCTTATGATGAGGAAGAGTCAGATCCATGGGAAGGGAGGGCCTTGATGCAACATCTCTTTACAGAACCCTCCCATGTGCACTGTGTCCGATGAGCGAAGTGATGTGACCACGTGTGAGTTCTACTTTGTCCAATGACTTGAGACTGAATTCCCAAAGGCAGCACCCAGGGAAATACTTATTTTACATCTCCAGGATCTAGTCGAGAACGGAGATGATTGGCACGGCACACAGAGTTTGTGAGAGTGCACCCACCTTGACCAGAATTCCTCACAAGCACCGTGAGGGCCTTCCACACAGACGACGCCTGGCTTCCCAGGCATGCTAAACCCAGACAGGGAAAGCTCCTTCGCCCACTGCAGAATGTCCCTTCGTTTGCATTTGTTGTAGATGTGATGGCTGTAGATCCAGAGTCTCGTGAGAATGACATGGACAGGCTGGACTGTACTTTCTGGAAGGGGGGGAGGGGAGGGGTCTCTGCTGACATAGCCAGAGGCGTGTTCTCTAACCCAGTCGGTGGCATTCAGTATACAGACATCTCCGAGGCAATGCCTCTGCAGGTATGCGGTCAGATCTGTGTTCAGCTGAGTCTGCTGGGATCTACTTAATAATACTGACCTGGTAGAAAAGATATGGGATAAAACATTAAAGCAATTTTCTTGGAACAGAAAACAAACTCAAGAATTGCTATTATTCTCCGATTAATTTTGACCTTGAAAGCTAGCCAGTTCCTGTAACACACCTGACAGTGATTTCAGGCAGAACTGCAGGGTATTCAAAGGGCAGAACACAGGCCAGAGAAAACACCACCTGATCAAAAGAGAAGGAAACTGCGCTCAGCGTTCAGTCTCGATGTGTTCCGATTCTCCCAAAAGCAAAGCTGGATTACCACTGTGTCCGCAGACATGTCCAGGTGCATGTTGATAGTAAAGTAAACCTTTGAAGATCGGCCCTCCATTGTCCCCTTTTCAATGCAATCTTTCAGTTCTGCTACAGCGAGCTGGTCATTCACTGTGAGCTCATTCTCGCCGGGGAACATGCTGGCCAGCAGGTCTAACTCAGAGAGCTGGGCCTCAGCCTGTTCAATCTCAACCATTTTTGGGTATCTGTAAGTTTCTAAGGAGGTAAGAATAAGAGACAATTAACACCTATGATCTTAGGATTAAGGGGAATTATTAAAAAAGTATTTGATTTCTTCAGAAAATGTGAAATTTAATCAGAGTATTGTCCCCCATTATTCTACTTTGTAATGTCCTGTAATATGTATGTAATACATGTAATATGTTAATATGGAACAATCCAGTGAGAACAATAAACTCTAATTATAACCACACACCAATTCCTACATATCCAGATAGCTGATCTGGCATCTTGATCTACCTTATAAAAGTAACTGAATATTGTAATCAAAACCCACATCAATGATACAGCCAGGAAAGAGGCTCTAACACAGATTACCGTGGAAACCTAGAATGAACACAGTGAGTAAGCAGAGCTAATTCTATGGATGGTTAATTTTTTCTTAATATTAATTATATTATTTTTAAAAGCAGGAGACTGGAAAAAGGGAAAATAAAGGCTGCTAATTATTCCACAGCTCAAGTAACCCGTCAACATTAAAAAAGTACAAGGTTGGAAAATTCAAATAGTAAAGAAAAAAATTAAGATACAGTTTCCTGCTGGTAGTCTCTTACCTACCTACCTAAGTCCCCGATTCAAGGCAGAGTATTTGTTGTTTCACATCCAAAAAACTGTACGTATTAACATAAATGGAAACTACATGCTGGTATAACGTATAAATACATGTAGCGTGAGCCACATAAACATAATTACAATGTACCCAAAGGGATGACACAAACATCTCCCCCGCCACTTCCCACCCCTCTGACCCCTCTTCCTTGGAGATCCAGTCACTGCCAGTACCTGGCGATCTAGCTCATTCTCTCGAGGGGCTGTCGTACTGAACCAGGTGGACATCATTTATTGCGTTCTTTACCTTGGACATGGGGTTGTTCCCACATTTTTGCAATTATGAACAATTCTGTAATAGAGTTTCTTTTCATATATACAGTTTGATGAGCAATACACACAAACGCACACACACACACTAGTATATATAGTTTGGTGACTACATATTCAAGGATAAGTTTGCAGAGATGGCTTGTTGGAACAACAAGTTCAACATTTAAAATCTAGGTAGATATTACCAAGTTGTCTTCCAGAAAGTTTCCATACAAAAGTTTAAATTTTTTACATAGTTCCCTCCTTTTTAAAAGTAATTATGAATACATTGTCTTGTGTGTGCGCGCACGCGCACGTGTGTGTGTGTGTGTGTGTGTGTGTGTGTGTGTGTGTGACATTCAAACAGAGTTTTAGGGACATACAGGACTATAACAAACCTAACAACATTCATGTCATCCGAGTCCCAGAAGGAGAGGAGAAAGAAGGCAGAGCTGAAAGAGTATGTGAAGAAATAGTGGCTGAAAACTTCCCAAATATGTCAAAAGGCATAAATGAATTCAAGAAGCTGAACATATCTCAAGCAAGACAAACCCATAAAAATCCGTATCAAGACACATCAAACATCTGAAAAATAAAGACAAAGAAGAAAACCTTGAAAGCAGCAAGAGATAAATGAGGAAAATTAACTCATGTAAGAAAGTATTTCTCATCAGAAACTGTAGAGGCCAGAGGAAGAGTCATGATATTTCCCAAGTGCTGAAAGTAAAGAGATTATCCCACAGAATTACATCCAGTGAAAACACCCTCAGGAATGAAAGGGAAATCAAGGCATTCTAAGACCAATGAAGCAACTATTAATAGTTGACGAAACGTGGGTACAAGGAGGAAGGAAAAGACTTGTACTTTCTAATTCGGACACTTCAATATCATTTGAAGTTTTGTGATTAACCTGCAGTACTTTTAAATTTCACAGAAAAAAAAGAAAGGTTATGCTCATTAAAAAAGCTCAGTCCCATTGCTCTAGAGGAAAACATGACTTATCTTCTTAAACAGAATTTACTCAGTGAAATCAAACACCATTATTTATGTTAGTGGTATCCTCGGGAAATTCTTTCTCCTCTTTGGTAAAGTTTTATCGAGCAGTTACTATATGTAGAGCTTCACCCATCCTTCCTTTCTGAAGCTTTTTATTTACTTATTTAATATATTTTTATTGATTTCAGAGAGGAAGGGAGAGGTAGAGAGATATAGAAACATCAATGATGAGAGAGAATCATTGATTGGCTGCCTCTTGCACGCCCCCTACTGGGGATGGAGCCTGCAACCTGCGCATGTGCCCTTGACTGGAATCAAACCCAGGACCCTTCAGTCCACAGGCCGACGCTCTATCCACTGCGCCAAACCAGCAAGGGTGAGCCTTCTATTTAGTTTGAGGATCAGGTCATTAATAAGATCTAGAACAATGAAGATACAAAGACTTGGTGTTAAATGATCAGTATAAATATTATTACAGGCATGGGGAGTAAGATGAGGGCACAATAATGAAATGGGCCACCAGGAAACTTTTGGCAAAGGCCACAGGAACGGAGCTGAGCCTTGAAAAAAGGGTAAGACTTAGACAAGCAGAGCAGGAGGCATAATGGGGAGAGAGCAATGAGGCAGGAGAGCACAGAAAAATCACCGAGCCCTGAACCTGTCCCTGCCTCAGAGCCCCAACTACCAGGCCTAATCCAGAGGCTCATGATTTGGACTCTTTCCTCTGGCGCTAGCTCCTTTGGCCCTAACCCACTGGGGCCCTTCTTTCCTCTCCGGGCAGGTGACGTCCACAGCCTCCAGCTCCCGACTCCTGGGCCTTCCTTGTGGTCGGGTTCAGCCAATGGGCTGGAGGATGTGGAGGATGGGAGAGAGTCCATGGTCCCTTTCCACGGTTCTCTGCTCTGGTGGGATTCTGACAATGGCTGTGACGGGCAGAAGACCACCCCTTCTGCAGGCAGCCCTTGTTCCTCGTCTCCAGCAGACCTTCTAGGCCGTCTCATGTTCCTTTACACTTGGCCTTTCCTCTGTAAACAGACCCTTCATTAACACTCTCCTCACAGCTTCACAGTCGAGTGTGTGTTGTTTAGTTCCTTCTGGACCCTTGTGTCCTCCTACGCGGAGTCTGGTTCTAATGTCTCTCCGTCAGCTTGCGCTCAGCACTGTCATCACATTGGCTGTATGCGGTGTCTGAGATGTATATGAGACCAGCAAGAGAGCACCAGCAGCCCTGTCATCCTGCTTAGAAAAAAGTCAATGTGCCCGGTGACTGGGCAACAGCGTTGCAATCTGAGGGGAAGGCAAGCTGGCTGACCTGGACAGCTCCCCGTGGAGTGAACTGACCAGGTTCACCACCTGGCTGTTCGCTTCAGACTCAGAAGCAGGAAGTGCCAGCGTGTTGAGTGGACCCACTCCCCACAGGCTGCGTGGGATGATCCACTGCCAAGTCCTTTAGGACATTAGCTGCCATGGATCCTGTCGAAAGCACACCACCAATTACCGGGATGACTGAACGTCAGGGGAGCTGAGCTCATTAGGATGAACTGGACACAAACCGGGAAAACAGGAAGCGCTCTCGCACGGCGGGGCTGTCCGCACCCGTGAGTGAGAGCCGATGACGACACTGCATCATTCCTAATGCCAGTGTGGTTCCAACTGAAGTCCCGGTGCCAGCGCCACGCTGGGAAAACATTACACAAAAGCATTTCAGTAAGTAAGTTTAAGTAAGTTCTTGAGATGCAGAATGACAGAGTTCAAGCAGGTTCTGTAGGGTGTCCAAGAATGGTCGTCCTATTACCTTGACTGATCTAGTGTTTATCTTAGACACAAGTGATTGCATTTGGACAATAAATGATATGGGCACTTTTTGTGTGTGTGGCTGCTCAGCCTTTATTGTTAGATCACAATCTGCACCATGAATTTCTAAGAGGAGGGTTTAGTATGTGCTGTACCCCAAACCTTTCTGACCCTGATCACGAGAGTGAACATTTTCCTCCAGATCTAATGGCCTTAGCAATTCTGGACACAGGAGTCATTCCTGGCTGGTCATCTAGCCGCCCCAACTTAAAGTCGTTCAATACCAAGGCTACGTTCCATTTTCATGGAGTCCTTTTCAAATGACGTTTAAAATCCCTGGACTTATTAGAATTCCAAAAATACCTTCTCTAGCGTGTTTTGGAGCCGAGGACTCTAGGAAACAGCGTACTGATTGGGTGGTTATCGAAGGAAATGAAGTTGCGCTGGTCTTAGTAGCGGTTAAGTGTGCGCTCTTGCCCGTCGGCCCAAGTGCCACCTGCCGCCCATGACCTGGCCAGCGGCTCGGTTTCTCGGGCCTCAGTCTCCCCATCTCCAAAGCGGGGAGACGGCGGCTGGGAGGCCCGAGGGCGGCTGTGGAAAGTGCACACAGAGCTCGGCACGAGCAGTGCCCCACAGCGCCCGCCAGGACCGCACCTGCCGCTCACCCAACGAGTGTCCCGCACGGTCCGGGCACCAACTGATAACAATCAACAGGACGAGGAAATCTCTGCCGCCACGGATGCCCCCGGAGGGAGGAGCCAGGCGCGGCCAGCGGATGGCTGTTAGGAGGCAAGGGCAGAAAGGGGACCGGAGCCAGCGGGCAGGTCTGGGGGCCCAGCACCCACAGGCCGAGGTAGGAGGATGAGGACCGTGGCGGGAGAGGGGAGCGGGCAGGGCTGGAGAGGGAACGCGGGCAGTGCCTGCTGGGCTCCCACGGGCCACGACGTCCCCTCCTGGCGCACATGGGAGGCCCCCGCGGGGCTGCTCGGTCACGCAGGGGCCGCACTGCCGCCTGGTGCTGGCCGCGGGGGGAGGGGAGCGCACCTGCCGGCAGGGCCCGCGGCTGGAAAGGGAGGCGCCGCTTAGTCCCCGGACCGCATTTCGGTGGACACCCGCGTCCTCCTGCCGCAGTGTTTCCGGGTCAGACCGGGCCGGCGGCGCCCACCTGTTTAATTCCCACCACGGGGCTCGGCGCCCATGGGTTCGGAACCAGCAGACGGAACCGCAGGTGGTCCACACGGGCCGCGCTGGGGCCCACCGAAGCTCAGGAGGGCTGCGACGCCCCGCGTGGGCCTGAGGAGCCGCGAGGGGCCCCGGGCCGCCGGCGGTCGCCGCTCCGCTAACCAGCAGGTGAGCAACCCACAGCCACGCCCCGCGGGGCAGCTCCCTCTGGACCAGACCTTCCGGACGCGGTGACGGCACTTCCGGCGCGAGGCGCGCGCATGCGCACCTAGGGCCGCGCACCGGAAGCGGCTGCTGTCGGGCCGCTCCGGCTTCCGCTCCGTCGCTTCTTACTCGCCAAGGGGAGGAGGACGGAGCCGGCCGCGCGGGGCCCGCGAGGAGCGCTGGGATGGGCGCCGTCGCCGTGGGTGAGTCGTGGCCTGGCCGCGCGGCCTCCTGCGCCCTGGGCGCGAGTCTCCTGCCGGCCTCGCTCTCTGCGCCGCGACCTCGCTCGGAGCGCGGGTCCCCGCCTCGCCTGGCGCCGCGGCCTCGCCGGCCTCGTCCTGTCACTTCCAGGAGCTGCCCCATGAGTTGTGGGTGCTGGCGGCCCCCTCGCCCCAGGGGCCCGCGGTTCCCGAGGATGGCGGCCGTTGCGGGGAGAGGGCTGGGCGCTGGGGAAGCCGGCCGTCACCTCGGAGACCCTGTGCTCCAGGGTCGGACCCCAAACTCGGCGCCACGGTCCAGGCCTGCTGACAGCAGTCCAGACGCTTCCATGCTTTTTAGAGAAATGTGTTTTTATTGATCTTATTGATTTCAGAGAAGAAGGAAGTGGGAGAGAGAGAAGCATCCATGACGGGAGGGAATCACGGACCGGCTGCCTCCTGCACGCCCTGCACCCGGGCCTGTGCCCTGACCGGGAATTGAACCCTGACCTCCCGGTCCCCAGGTCGGCGCTCAACCCCGAGCCACACCGGCGGCGCTGACTGAGGTTTCTTGATGTTTTACAGCTGGCACACGGTGCCGCCTCCTCCGGACTCATTAGAGGCCCCGCACAGAGGTCAGAATGTCGCTGGGGCTGTTTCCGCTGCACTGAAGGCGGGACCCGCACGGTCCAGGCGCAGCTCATCCTCGGGTTTCCCTCCAGGCGGTTCCCAGAGCGCGGCCGTCGCCGGCGGACGCCACCTCCTCCACTGGCTGCTCCCTTCTCTTGTACGTACCTCTGCACCGTGTACTCGGCCCTAGTGCGCCAGGTATTTCCATGCGCCAAGTGTTTCTGGAGGACCTGCTAACACTGTTGTGGGTAATTCGGAGGCGATGCCGAAAACCGCTCCTTTTCCCAGAGCTCTAGGCCCCCGGCGGAGAAATGGCACACGTCCCGGTGCAGATGCCCCAGCTCGGGGCAGAGGGAGGAGTTTGGAGCGGCGGGCACCAGGGACTGACGGGGGAGAAGGGCCCGCCCTGGGTTCCATCTCTGACGCCCTGTGGTCCCTCGTCCTCTTGTTTTTGAGTTTCCTCCTTCAGTGAAATGCTCGTGTGCAGAGTGTGGACGCCAATGAGATGGTGGTCCTGAAAGGGCTTTGAGAGCAGAGCGCCATGGGATTGAACTTGAGAAGCCTGAGGGTCAGGACTGCAGAGCGTTGGGGACAGCCTGTGAAGGACCTGGTGCAGGCCCGGGAATGCGGACTGGGGCCTGTTGAGTGCTGTCATCAGGAGGGGGATGTGATGGGAATGGGGTCCTGGGAAGATGTTTCTGGTGCAGAATGCAGCGGGTTAGAGGGAGTGTGACCAGAGGCAAGAACTTGAGTGCTATTTTTTCCCCTAGCATCTACAATTCTAGAAAAGTTATGTTAAATGTTATCTTGAGGGCAAGAAAGCATACATAAAATATACCTTGTATTATATATACCTATATACTTTGTATTCTTTTGTTAGTTTATTTGCTTTGTAAACTTGTTACATTTTAGATTATCTTTGTAAAAGTTAACGATTACTTGATGTACTAATTTTTCGTACAGGCCTTTTGAATTACCTTTAATTACACTAACCCAGTAAGCGCCTAAAGACTTGTAAGATTCTAAGACAAGACATGGTGACAGCTAAGTAGCAGAATTAATTGGAAAGTGTTTTCAAAACATATGTTCCAAGTCTTACTCTCCACTAATGTAATCAGAATTCTAGTAAGCATGCCAGGTCAGATATTCAATGATTTTGACACTAAGCTATTGTAATGTATGTTAAATGCAACTTTTCAAATTCATTACTATTATTTAAAATTATATAGACCTGTATGTACTTTCAGCACTTTTCATATTTACTAAGTTTGAATTGTTGCCTAAGGAAGTGCAGACCTGATGTGCAGCTAGATTTGTCCTAGTATTCCAAACTGACTTTATAATATGAATCCTATATAATCCTATATAATAAAGAGCTAATATGCAAATGGTCCTCTCACTGGGGCCGGGGGACCTGAGGCCGGGCCCCCTCCCAGCAGGGCTTGAGGGGGTGAAGCCAGCCGGGTCTGGGTCTCCCATGATTTTGAGGTGCACATGGGTGGATGGGAACTTGACTCTGGGTCCCATGGCATGCCCCAGACTTTAACAGGAGAGAGATTGTCTTACATATTTTACTCATTTTCTTTCATCTCTGACACTTCTATTATAGAGAAAGGGAAAATAGCAATATTAAAATATTTCCTCTAATTAATTCCCTTTTAATGTGCATGAATTTCATGTACCGGGCCACTAGTATATAAATATTTGACCATGCAATTATAATAAATTATCATATAATATCCATATAGGGTAGTATTCATATAGGAAATCCTGGTGTGGAAAATGCTGAACAATGTATCATTGTTTTGTATTTGGCCTGGTAATTATTTTGCAAATTTTCTAACTCCCTTTAATAGTTTGTTTTCAGAATTATTTATAATTTTTCTTAGAGAAATTATCGATTTAATTTGCATAGACCTCAGAGCTAAGAAAGGAAGCTTAGCCTGGCCAGCGTGGCTCGGTGGTTGAGCATCAAGCTATGAACCAGGAGGTCACAGTTCAAATCCCTGTCAGGGTACATGTCTGGGTTACGGGCTCCATTCCCAGTGTGGGGCGTGCAGGAGGCAGCCAGTCAATGATTCGCTCTCATCATTGATGTGTCTATCTCTTTCTCCCCCTCTCCCTTCGTCTCTGAAATCAATAAAAATATATTTTAAAGAAAGGAAGAAAGGCAACTTAGAAGGGAAGGACATCGTCTGCGTGCCACCAGCATTCCACATGTGCTTAGTGAGAAGTTGAATCCAAATGGTGTCATGTGCTGAGACTTCAGGTCTTGGTAAGAACACCTGGGTTCTCTCCTGACCTTCACATTTATTGAAAACCACTTAACCTGACTAAGAATCTGTTTCCTAAGCTAGGAAACTGGTGTAGTACTATTTATTCTCTCTACTTCACGGTTTTTGTTGAGAACTACATGATATATGTGAATGGTCTTTATAAATTATAGTGTGTGATAAACATGTAAAGTGTTACCTGTGGCTGAGTTCTCTTACTGTCTCAGAAAAGCATAAATGAACTTTTTTTTATCAAGCTAATTTTATCTTGTTTCCTAGATTATTATTTTGTGTCAGGAAGTAATCCATGAAGTGCCAACATGGGAAAGAAACGGATAAAAGGAAAAATTGTTCCAGTTGATGATTCTTCTGAATCTTTAGGTATATTTCACCAATTGAACCTTTAAAGTGATTTTATGTCTGTAAATGGACATTTTTTAATGTGTAAAAATGGGATTGCCCTAACTAGTTTGGCTCATTGGATAGAGCCTCGGCCTGAAGACTGAAGGATCCTAGGTTCAATTCAGGTCAAGGACACAGGCCCCAGTTGTGTGCTCGATCTCCACTAGGGGGCTTGCAGGAGGCAGCCAATCAATGATTCTCTCTCATCATTGATGTTTCTCTCTCTCCCTTTCTCTCTCAAATCAATTTTAAAAAAAGAGATGCAAATTACAGAACAATAATGTACACTTTGACCCGTTAAAAATTATTTTTAAAATATATTTTTTTGATTTCAGAGATGAAGGGAGAGGGGGAGAGAGAGTGAATGTATTTAGGACTACAAAAATAGCAAAATTCCAGATTTCTCACGTAATCAACTAATATTCAGATTATCTAACAGTTTCTACCTAGTAAGTTCATATTTGAAGTTCAAATGAAAGGTAAACTTTGTGATTCTCTGAGAAAGTTGTATTTACCTCATCACTCGTGTGTTACTTGTTTTCATAGAACCTGTGTGCAGGCACATTAGAAAAGGACTGGAACAAAGTATTCTGAAAAAGGCATTAGTGAATGTGGAATGGAATGTTTGCCAAGACTGTAAGACAGACAATAAAGTGAAAGACAAACCTGAAGAAGAAACAGGAGAAACCCCTCCCGTTTGGCTGTGTCTTAAGTGTGGCCATCAGGTATGCTTGGTGTGATCAGTGTGGGATTGCACAAACTGACCTTGTTTTAGAAGGTGTTACTTAAGTACAGGATGGTGAGCAGGATGCCAGCTCGCATAGGCCATGTGCCCTAGGGAGCAGGGGCCTGGACTGAGGTTTGTGAGATTTAGGTGGTTTCCTGGGGTGTGTTTGCACTGTGTCTTCACCAGGAAAACAGGGAGGCAGGATTAGGCTGAAGGAGAGCAAAGAGGCAGACCTGCAGGGCCTCAGCTAGCCTCAGGGTGAGCCGTGGTCTTGGTACCTGTGCGTAGACCAGTCCTCGGATGTGGGACAGGTCGGGTGGGGGCCACCCTTAGCCAAGCCAGCTGCCTTTCTCGGGATAATTCCTGAGGATGGACAGACCGAGCTGTGAGCTGGCAGCTGGGAGAAGGGAGTACCTTGGTCTTGTGGGTGGGGGTATCTGGGTGGCCGAACAGCTCCCGGGTTTGCACGCATTAGAGGTCAGTGTCTCATAGTCACCTGTATCGGTTAGGAACGGGCTGCGAACCAGGCCTGCCATGAAGCTTGAAGATGAGCAGAGACCTTTGTTTTTCAGTTTCTTTTCAGGTGAAATTTTACTGAGATAATTATAAACTCAAATGCAGTATGAGAGATAATACAGAGATACCTCTGTACACTTTGCCCAGTGTCTCCCAGTGGTAACGTTTTAACAAAACTAATACAATATTATAACCAGTATATTAATGTTGCTATGATCCATCAATCTTAATCAGATCTCCTGAGTTCTTTTTTTTTGGAGAGAGAGACCTCTGTATCCACCACAACAGTTAAGATGCTGAATGGGCCTGGCCGGTGTTCCTCAGTGGTTGAGCGATAACCTATGAACCAGGAGGTCACAGGGCACATGCCCAGGTTTTGGGTTTGATCCCAAGTAGGGGGCGTGCAGGAGGTGGCCGATCAATGATTTGCTCTCATCATTGATCTATCTCTCCCTCTTCCTTCTACTCTGAAATCAATAGAAATATATATATTTAAAAGCTTAAAAAAAAAAAAGACAACACTGAATGATTCCAATATCACCTGGATCTCTTCTTTGCTCTTTTATAACCACACCCTTCCCTCCTCCTGTCCCTCCCCTCAACCCCAAGCAACTACTAGTCTGTTCTCCATTTCTAAAATTTTATCATTTAAAAAATGCTGTACAGCCCTAGCCAGTCTGGCTCAGTGGATAGAGCGTCAGCCTGTGGACCTGGGTTCCATTCTGGTCAAGGTGATGTACTTTGGTTGTAGGCTCCTCCTTGGCCCGGACAGTGGTCAGGGCTCATGCAGGAGGCAACCAATTGATGATGTGTTTCTCTCACATCAATGTTTCTGTCTTTCTCTCTCTCTTCCACTCTCCCCAAAAACCAATGGAAAAATATCCTCGGGTAAGGATTAACAACAACAACAAAATAAAAATAAGTAAATAAAATAAAAGTTACTCTGTTGTCAACATTTAAAAAAAAATGCTATACAGCCTGGCTGGTGTGGCTTAGTGGTTGAGCTTCAACCCATGAACCAAGAGCTCACTGGTTTGATTCCAGATCAGGGCACAGGCCCCGGGTTGTGGGCTCGATCCCCAGTAGGGGGCGTGCAGGAGGCAGCTGATCAATGATGTTTCTCATCAATGTTTCTATCTCGTCCCTTCCTCTCTCGCTAAAAATCAATAAAAACATTAAAAAATGTTATATAAATGAAACCATCTAGTATATAACATTTTGGGACTGGTTTTTCTCTTACATAAGCACCAAAGATTCATCCAGGTTGTGTATCATAAGTCTGTTCTCATTGCTGAGTGGTGGTGGGTGGTTTAACTGTTGCTGCTTGCTTAACTGCGCACCTTTTGCAGGATGTCTGGGCTGGTCCCATTTTTGGCAGTTATGAGTAAAACTGCTATAAACGCTGTGTACCAGTATTTATTTGGATTTAAAAATTCATTTCTCTGGGAAGTGTGCTCAGGAGCCAGTGGCTGGGCCACGTGGTACTTAACTGTCCCCCAGTACAGCTGTGCCACTCCATGTTCCTGCCCCTACGCGAGCAGTGCACTTCCTCTACGTCCGGGCAGTGTTTAGTGTTGTCGCAGTGTTTTCTTCTTTAGCCTTTCTGATAGGTAAATGGTGCTGTCCCATCATGGTCAGACAATTTCTAAAGATTGTTAGCAAAGAACACATTTATTTGTACTTGAAAGGTTTTCATTGAACCTCTTAAATACATATGGTGAGCAGGAATATATTTTGCTACTTTAAATTTATTATATATTTTATTTATTTTGCTGCCTTTTAAATTCCCAGTCAGTATTAACTATTACTTTTGCCCACTGTAGTTCTCTTTTGCACTGTGATTCTCAGCTGCTGTCTTAAGACAACTCTTTCATTCTTGTGTTTCAGTTGATTTCCGATGGCGATACTAACAAAATTAATGTCAGATTTAATTCATTTTAGAATTAAATGTTGAGTGGGATAAACTAGACCAGTAGTATCTTATATCATAGTTATAGGGTTAGAAGCCACTGACAAATAGTTCCCCTCCAGAGTATATTTTTAGCTGCACTGGGAACAGGACCCATCGCTGCAATGCTGTCCGTGGGAGCTGGCCTGGTGCAGGCAGGTGCACAGTCCACATGGATTTCTTAGCAGTGACTCAACCAGCTGCAGGCAGGAAACGCATGTCCTTTTACGAGTAAGACTTTAGATCTTGTGGGTAAAACTCTCTCATTTACTTGCTTATGTGCACAGCCCATGGACATAGAGAACAGTGTGGTAGGCCTGGAGGGTGTGGGATGGAGGGGGTCAGTGAGAGGAAGTAAGGAGGACATCTGTAGTACTTTCAACAATAAAGAAGAAAAAGAAAAAGAAAAGTTTGAGTTTGGAACCATAAAAAAAATCTCATTTGTTCAATTAATGCTATTGACTTTCCATTTCCTAGATAATTTTGATAATAGAAAGACTAGCTCATTTCTTGTGCCTTCGAGATTTACAGTTCAGGAGAGGATGGACATAAACATTAGCACCTTTAACCCCTTCCCCAACAATTTTTTTGTTAAAAACGTTTCTTTTTCAGACTAATTTTTTTATTTTGGTTCTATATAGTATTTTTGATGCTGGTTATGAAAACAGTTTGTAACTCGTCTTCCTATAAACCATATTTTTTTACCATATTTTCTTAGTATGCTCGTCGAAGACTGAAAAAGAACATTTTGTGAAAACGTGTATACACGTTTCTGCCGGGGAAGGGGTTAATATAAGGTGGAAAGTAAGGAAGGCCACCAGGATTTACACCATATTTGGCAGGAGAGTGTTCACTGGGAGATCGTAATATTTTTCCTCTGGGAGGACAAGCATAATTCTTCTGAGGGAGGTGGCCTTGGAGCGGGATCCTGGAGACGGGGTGGGATTTGAGCAGAGGCAGTGGTGGTGAGGGATTCTGTGAAGGGAGTCACGGGAACAAGATGCTGTTGGTTGGGAAGGTGCCGAGCGTGTTGGCTGGTAGACGTCCGTGGACAGAGGATGGACTTATCCCTGGAGAGCTAGGTTCGGTCAGAGGGTGTCAGGTTTGTTGACGAGGAGTTTAAGAGCTACTTATAATTTTTGAATTAAGTATATGAACAGAGCTTTGTTCTATGAACATGAAACTGAAAAGATATGTATGTGAGCAAAGAGGTTGAAGTTAGGAAAATACTATTTAGGAAGCCGGTACGGAGTCCAGACCGACCCAGGGAATGGCTGCATTGGCACAGCTCGGTGGGGACTGGGGGGCAGGCTGCGGGGAGGGAGCACTCTTACTGCGTGGTTTTCTCCACGCCTAGGTGTTCACAACACCCACTCTCTTTAGAGTCTAATGTTGTGTTTTCAAAATGATGAGAGAGGCAGAATGTCTCGAGCCACTTCCTGCTCACTGTACAGCATGCATTCCCTCCTCTTTGGGTGAGTCCCTGTGGCCTTGAGACTGACGCTGCTGGTTCCCTAGGGCTGCGGCAGGAACTCGCAGGAGCAGCACGCTCTGAAGCACTACCTGACGCCGAGGTCCGAGCCACACTGCCTGGTGCTCAGTCTGGACAACTGGAGTGTCTGGTGAGTTTCAGCTTCCTGGCTGGACGTTCTTTGAGAAGGGAGGCATTTGAAATGTTTCAGGAGCAAGAAAGTTAACATTTTTGTGTTTGTTTAAAGCCACCCCTCACAGAAGGCTGGAGACTGTGATGTTAGGAGAAGTTCTCCTTAGTATTGCACTAGCACAGCACTTGTAGCGTGCAGGAGACTAGAGCCCTCATCCTTTTCTCTTGTTGGTGATACTTTAGAGCGTATGGTAGGTTGTTTCCATTTTAACAGTTGGGACATCAAGAACAAATTCCAGATCGACAGGGTAGAGTAAAACTTTGGCAATGATTTTACACGACAATAATTTTCACATCTTTAAAAACCACTTACACAGCAGTGTTCACGGAACATTATCTGACAGCTAGAGGCCCGAAGCACGAATTCGTGCAAGAGTAGGCCTTCGCAGCTTCAGCTTCGTCCGGAAGGTCGTCTGGATGGTCATTCCACTCTTCAGTCGTTCGGTTGATTTGCATATCATGCTTCTATTATTATAGATTATAAAATTTGTTAATTTTGATGATGTAGGTTTGTACTTTGAAATATGCGTAGAGAAAACTTGTGACTTTAATGTTATAAGTAGCCATTTCAAGTACTATGTTTGTTTGGGGTATTTTTCACAGTATTTATATGTAGCCATAATTTGGGCTAATGTTATTAATAGTAAACCAGAGTTTAATATGGACAGTCTTCTGTAAGAAAATATACAAGCTTTATTTTAATTTTTTTTTATTTTATTAGTAGAATAATTTGATGGCTATACACTTTGGATTCCAGGAATCATAATTTGTGCCCTTTTTGGTTGTTAGTTTGTCACTTTTTTCTCTGTGGTCTTTGGGACGCAGGTGTTACCTATGTGATGATGAGGTCCAGTATTGCAGTTCAAACCGATTGGGTCAGGTGGTTGATTATGTTAGGAAACAAGCCCGTCTTACAGCTCCAGAATCAGGTAAAAAAAACATTGGTTCCTTAATAGATACGGTAATGTTGACTTATATATCTGCTGATATTTGATTAATTTACTGGACTACCCAGTATTGCATATAGGTGAGTAATACTGATTATGGTTGACTTTACACTATGAACCTATTTTTGGTTTAAGGATCTAAAACTGAAAACAGATAATTCTAAGGTGTTAGAGTTAGAAGGGAATCAGAAGTAACCTCGTCCCACGTGATGAAGAGTCTGGCCTCATTGAGGGGCAGTCACGCCCTGTTCCCATGCCCTCTCTGCACAGAGTCTTAAGGTCGACCTGCTTTATTTTATTTTAAGACTTAAATTACTTTTTTAATATGTATTTTTATTGATTTCAGAGAGGAAGGGAGAGGGAAAGAGAGAGAGAAACATCAGTGATGAGAATCATTGATCCCCCTTCTGGGGATTGAGCACACAACCCAGGTATGTTGCCCTTGACTGGAATCGAACCTGAGACCCTGCAGTCCACAGGCTAACGCTCTACTGAGCCAAACCAGCTAGGGCAAAGTCGACCTGCTTTAGACTGAACTTAATCTTGTTTGAATGATATAAAAGTAAAATACTTATAAGTCCTTCAAAAGGCCAGGTACTTCTCAGGTATTTTTCACACATAATTAAATTATTTGGGTGCTATGCATCCTTAAGCTTTAAGTTTGTGCAGGTTTTTACAAACACAGAAGTATCTTTGGCAGAGCCAGAATTGTTCGTTCCTAACTTCAGGGTGCGTTTTTGAATTCATTACTAATTTTATTTCATGTCTACATTCTTTACTTGATTGTTCTGTATTCCAGTTGCACAAGGTAAGATATGCTCATTTGTGCATTAACAAAGAAAATTTTGTGCATTAACAAAGGGGTTGTTGCTAAAAAGCATATCCTGTTTGGTTTTATTTGTCAGACTAATGCTCACCTCAGTTTTGAATATTTTATTTTATTGGTTTTTCTCTCTCAATGGTAGTTTACTTATATTTATTAGAAAACATTTAAAATTAAAGCAGGTGGTAAATAATGATAGTGGGTAAAATTCACAAACTCTAGTACTTCGTCCTCAGTGTAAATTTGCATTCGATATGGCTATATTACACATTTTGCTAAATCATTTTTTCTTTTCTTTTTTTTCTAAAGCAGCAAAAGATAATGGTAGCATTGAACTTGAAAATAAAAAATTAGAGAAGGAGAGTAAAAATGAACAAGAGAGAGAGAAAAAGGAAAACATGGCTAAAGAAACTTCCATGAATTATACTTCTCAAATAACTGTGAAAGGACTCAGTAATTTGGGAAACACGTGTTTCTTCAATGCAGTTATGCAGGTGCCAGCTTTAATTTTCCTCCTATGAAAATTAAGTATCTCCCTATTTGTTACTTCCAGTATTGAGCTTTTTCGCCCTAAGTAATTTATTCCGATGTTTTCAAAGAAAACTCAAGGAAGTGCTTACTTTGCATGCCAGTTAAACACTGCTGAAGGGTACAGTCGGGTTCACAATAAACATGACCCCTGCCCTCAGGACTTGCCCTTGGTGAGGGGGTGTGGGGCATGGGCCAACCCAGGACAGAGTAGTGGTGCATGGGCTGCAAGAACCGTGGTGGAGGTGGGTGGTGGAGAATGCCTTTCCCAGGGGCTGCTTGTGCCGGGAACTGAAGTGCCGATGAGCATGGAGAGTGGGCAGAAGAGCATCCGCTGCTGTTTCCTGGATAGAGAGTTGGGACTGCAATGTGGGGATTGACTTTGTGTTTGGATCGAATGGTTGATTGGTCTTGAGATAACTTTCCTTTTCCATCCTACATTCCAGAATTTGTCACAAACACCAGTGCTAAGAGAACTACTGAAAGAAGTAAAAATGTCTGGAACCATTGTAAAAATTGAACCACCTGACTTGGCACTAACAGTATGTACTTTAAAATTTTATTTATAATCACGAATTTTCCTTTGTGAATATCCATATTTAAGTTATTTTGAAGCATTAGTGCTCATTTTCATCATTTTTGTTTGCTGTGTTTTAGGCTACCAAGTTAATGACTTTCCCACTAACAGAAAGTATAAGGAGCCTTCCCATTTCTTGCTGCTGCTTTGCTGTGTCCTGCTGTGCTCTCGTGCGGCTTCCTTCTTGGGAATGTTGTGGATGTTTGTGAGGCCCTGAGCGTACAAAAGTGTAGCCGCAGCAATTTCACCTTTTGCATTAGGTCTTTTGCTTCTTAAGTATTCTAAGTCCCTGATCATCTAAAACTAAACCAGTAGGACTGAATTCTTCATAAACCAGTCTGTGACCAGAAACTTTCTACATCTGTTGATGTGTATTTTGAACTTTTGAGTAGACAGCTCAGTCAGGCACATTGGTAGTATAGGTTAACAAGGTACATTTCACTAAAATAAATGATTCCTAGTTTGGAATGAAGAGAGTATTTTTTGTTCCCGACTTCAGGAGCCCTTGGAAATTCACCTTGAGCCTCCGGGCCCTCTTACTTTGGCCATGAGCCAGTTTCTCAGTGAGATGCAAGAGACCTCAAAGGGAATTGTGACGCCTAAGGAACTCTTCTCCCAGGTCTGTAAGAAGTGAGTATCTATCTGCGTTGAGTGTGCCTTCAGTGCCTAAGTCAGATGCTGAGAAATTGTGTGCAAATTCATAGCACTTGGGCCGACCCAGTGCACACACTTACGCGTCGCCTGTTGCTCTCGGATTAAAGAACATGTGTTTTATGTGACAGTGAAATCCGCCAAGGGTGTCAGACTAAACAGAAATTGTGAGAAACCAGAGCACATCGAGATTTGGGATATGGTCCTAAGACTTTGTAAAAAGAGCTTCACATTTTAGGGGACTCATCATCACTTTCCCTTTCTTCTGTAGAGCAGTGCGCTTCAAAGGCTACCAGCAGCAAGACAGCCAGGAGCTGCTCCGGTACTTACTGGACGGGATGAGAGCAGAAGAACACCAAGTCAGCATGTTTCATACCTCATCTCACTAGCTCTGCTGTCGTTTGGTATCTTAAGGGGCATTAAAGCAGTGAAAGGAGTTACTGAGGCCACTGGATCGGAGAGATTTCTTTCCTGCACCAGCCTTTTCGGTCTGGCTTAGTCGTTAGAGTGATGACGAGCATTAGAGATGGTGCGCCTCCTCACCATGTTCTGTGGGCCCGGCCGCACCCGCCAGCTCGAGTTCCCACCGCAGCGCCTCACTCTGATTCTGGGTGGGACTCTGCACAGCCTCTCGAGTCTGGGGAGCACAGGGGCCTCGAGTAACGACTCACATGTTGTCCATGTTGTGTTGCTATCACGTTGATGAGCCTTAGGGCTTAACTCTTCTTTATATTGATTAGTGGGTGGTAACATTGGTTTTGTTATATGTCGTTTTGCTTAAAGTCACAGAATCTACTGACAACGTTAAGTGAAGATTAACTATATATTAACTCACTTTGTATGAGTCGGGACATTTGTTGCATTTTAAAGTTTTTGTTACTTGCCAGCATGGAAAGTAATGTACTTGGGGATGTGAATATAATTAATAATAGTAATAATGTAGTGATAACTAATATTTATTTTGCTCTTATTTTATGTCAAGCTCTGTGCTTAGTATTTTATATGAATAGCTTAGTCTTCACAGCCATTCTGCGAGGTAGACACAGTTACCGGCCCCTCGCTCCTAGATTCTGGAGCTAGGCTGCAGGAAGCCTCAAGTCCCCTTGTGATGGGCGGGCTGTCTGGCTGGAGTCTGTCCCTGTGGCTCCTCAAACCCTCCTGCCTCTAGGACTAGCTCAGCGGTCTCTGCAAAGGAGACGGGCCTGTTTTGAAAGCTTTGGTTTGAGTAGGTTAAAATTTTGAAATGATAAGACAGTGCCTTTTCTATGGGTTAGTGATTTTATAAGTATAATTCTTTTTAGCTCCTTGAATTAATTTTGAAAATGTGATTTTAGAAATATTAATTTTTATTCAGTAAGTTTGGAGAGCTAATTCTTGATCACTTTCTTGACTTGATCACATATTTTCTAAGGAAAATAATTATAAAATTTTAAATTTAATAGTATGCATATATTCATTTTATTACTTTTAGAGAGTGAGTAAAGGAATTCTTAAAGCATTTGGTAATTCTACTGAAAAATTGGATGAAGAACTAAAAAATAAAGTTAAAGGTAATGTTTGACTTTTTGAACTAAACCACTGTCGTTGAGTTCCTCTGCCCTTAGGTGCAGATGCCTGCACATGTACTTTGCATCCGGTTATTAACATATACTTTCTCTTTATCACCATTGACTTTAAAACTTGTTCAATACTTCAAAGATGGATATTTTACAGAAATTAAATTTCTGATGTATTCTTTTTATGCAATGTTATAGTGACATTTACAAAGATAGAGCTAAGATGACATCACAATTTGATTTTTCAAAAGCTTAAACTTCTAGTTAGCAGTAATCAGTGAAGCACGCTTGTCTGTGTGAGTTAACATTAGCTGGTTTATCATCATGGAGCCAGCGTCGCTCTGACTGTTGTGTGGCAGTTAGCGACCTGGCACCGGTCTGTCTCGGGGGCTCTGTGAGGTCGGGACTCTTCTCTGCCTCCTGTCACCACAGTCGCCCCCGCTGGGTGCTGAGTCCCGGAAATGGGGTTGGTGCAACTGAGGAGCTACATCTTTATTTTTACTTAATTTTAATTAATTTAATTTAAATGCCCGCAAGACCAGTGGCTACTGTATTGTAAACCACAATTTAGAATCAACAGATAGCAACTCTCTGCCTCTGTGGTGCCCCTTAGGGCCTGGCTGGTCACAGAAGGACTCTCTCCTGCTGTCACTATCTGTCACAACATGTGTTTCTGTATAAATTGACATCTGCTATTTGAGTAAAGTATGTAAATTCCATCTATTTAGAAAAAGGGGTGACCAGGTAGTAAAATTATGTTCCCTTATACTAAATTTATCAAGATTATTTCTGGAACATAGGAAAATAAAAGAATTTTGTCTGAAACATTTTCCTGAAGGTTTTTCTTTGTTTGTTTTGCTCTGGTTGTAAGTGGAGCTCAGTCTTAGCCACCAGAAAGCAGGTGACGTGCATTGTTGCCCCAGCTTGCTGCCGAGTGTGAGATGTCAGAGCCTGGAAGGAGCGAGTGTCGTCCAGCCTCGCTGTCTGCTCGCTTCTCTGTGTAGACAAACAGAACGTCTCCCTGCCTTGCACAGTTTGTTTTCCACTGACTAGATCTTGGATGAGAACTTTTTCTTCTCACGAGATGTGACAGCGTGGAATTTGTTGCGCTCAAAAGTGCAGTGTATGCCGCTGATTATAGCATAAAAGTAAAATCATGGCCCTGGCCGGTGTGGCTCAGTGGATGGAGCGTCGGCCTGCGGACTGAAGGGTCCTGGGTTCGATTCCGGTCAAGGGCATGTGCCTTGGTTGCGGGCATATCCCCAGTGGGAGATGTGCAGGAGGCAGCTGATCAATGTTTCTCTCTCATCGATGTTTCTAACTCTCTATCTCTCTCCCTTCCTCTCTGTAAAAAATCAATAAAATATATTTTAAAAAAATAAAATCATGGTAATTTTATGAATAGAGAAAGACATGTCTGAGATAGGAAATTAAGAAGTAAAATTTTAGGGCTAGAGAGGTTAAGAAGTTGTAGCGTGTTCCATGAATTTTGTAAGTGTAATGGACACATCTCCCCCTTACAGATTACGAGAAGAAAAAATCAGTGCCGAGTTTTGTGGACCGCATCTTTGGTGGGGAGCTCACGAGCACGATCATGTGTGACGAGTGCAGAACGGTGAGTGCGTCGTGCTGGGGACTCACTGCCAAGCAGCCTGCAGCTGTGCTTTCAAACAGAGGCTGCGCCACAGCCGCCCTCGGGGCCACCAGGTGCCTTTCGCTGCTGGCACGGGGCCCTCTTGATGTTGGAAGAAGTTATTCACGTGTTTTGCTTCCCTGACCCACAGTTCTCAGAGTTGTATTTTTCAAAGCTTAGGCCCCCGCCCCCAATCTGACTCTATGATGTTTACAGTGAATCTTTTCCTTCCTTTTACGTTTTCTTTTTTGGTTGGTTAAGGTCTCCTTGGTTCATGAGTCTTTCCTTGACTTGTCTCTACCAGTTTTAGATGATCAGGTAAGACTATTGAGTTCATTTTATTTAAGTAGATCTTTTTCCTGTTTAGATTTTATGGGGGAGCCTTGTCACCTTTTCCAAGTGTGTACATCACTAGCCCGTGAAGAACTTTTCTTAAATAGTTGAATGAAGAATAGGGTAAATACTTTTTTTTTTACAAAAAAAAAGAGGGGACTGTGGTTGGAATTCTTTATAGTTAAATTGGTTAGTTTATATGTAAAGATGTATTTTCTTCATACTAAAAGTTATTTATTTTCATTATTTAAGACTCTCCACAAATCCCTTACAGTCCTAAGTTCATAGGTGTTAATAAAGACTATCTCAGTTTTAAGCCATATGAATTTGGTTT
Organism: Myotis pilosus; assembly: GCA_036010255.1. Lineage (NCBI taxonomy): Eukaryota > Metazoa > Chordata > Mammalia > Chiroptera > Vespertilionidae > Myotis > Myotis pilosus. Next base: position 214,430 of record JASKON010000002.1, read on the forward strand.
CTAGTAGTAAGAAAACATGGTATGAATTTTGGATAAATCATTATTCAACTTAATATGAATCAGGGGTCCTTTTAATCACTGTTACGTAGTGATTAAAGTCTTACAAATTTATTTTCTCTTTCCCCAAAACTGTCATTTCCACACAAAGAAAAAAATGAATAAAAAGAAACACCTATATTGGGACGTGGAGATGACGGGGACAGAAAGTGCACTTGGAAGTGGACAGGCCCCATCGGGCTGCCGCCTGTGTCGAATGCAGTGGCTGCGTGCCTTCTGTCGCCCTTCCCTGTGGACTTCCCTTTCTTACTGTGGGTTTGCTTGTTTGTCAGGATACGAAGAGTGCTGTTTAGTATTTGAGATGAACAAATTTTGTCCCGGGTATATTTTCAAACATTGTGGGAAAGCAATTACTGTAAAATAGTAGAAAAACATTTATGTAACATGAAGTCTCTTCACCAAATAGTAGTTGTGAAATTTTATTTTTGGCCCATTTTTCCCCCATATTTTAAGAGTGGTAAGAAAAGTATAAATGATAAAAATCTGAAAAAGACAATGGAGAACGAAGATAAAGACAGCGAGGAAGAAAAAGATAACGACACTTACATAAAAGAGAGAAATGATACCCCGTCAGGAATAAGCAAGCACTTGCAGAAAAAAGCAAAGAAGCAAGCCAAAAAGCAAGCCAAGGTGAGTCACTGGGGGGAAGGCCACTCCTCGTTCCCATTGAACGACTGCGTGTGAGTCGATGGACGTGGTGGGCAGGCCTCGTTTTACAGCCAGCACTTTCACCTGGTAGTCCCAGGGTCTTTCCCTGCGTGCTCTCCACTGGAAATCTCTTCCAGTAGATGCCAAGGAAAGGGACAGCTTTAAAAAACTTTTTGTTCATTTTTAACGTTTTTGAGTTATTCATTCAAATAACATTGACATCTAAACTTTAAAAATACATTCATGTGTACAGGTCTTCTTGACCCCCGTCCTTTTATGATACTCATAACCACTTCACAAGCTCATGTGTTCTCTGGAGGTTCTTTTGGAAAATATGATCAAATACAAGGATGTTTTTATCTCCTTTTAGAAATTATGCACATGGTTTTGGACTTAGTTTTTTGTTTGTTTCTACTTTATTAGATTCTTGGTCTTTCCATTTAGGACACAAACATTTGTTTTTTAAATATTTTTATTGATTTAAGAAAGAGGAAGGGAGAGGGAGAGAGAGAAACATCAATGATGAGAGAGAACCATTGATTGGCTGCCTCCTGCACGTCCCACACTGGGGATCGAGCCCGCAACCCGGGCCTGTGCCCTGACCGGGAAGTAAACGCTGACCTCCTGGTTTACAGGTCGAGCTCAGCCTCTGAGCCACACCAGCCAGGCAGGTTGTACCAGTTTATATTCCCACCGGCAACATCTTGAGACTTGCGTTTTCTCCTTGTCCTCAACAACAGCGTGCTCTCAGGCGTCTAGATTTCTGCCCGTCTGATGGCGACAAATGGTAACTTACTGCAGCTTATTTCCGCTTATTTTAATATCAGTGAAGTTCAGCAGATTTTTATGTTTAAGAGTCATTTGTGTTTCATTTAAAGTATTCGCTTATGTTCTTTCCCCATTTTTATTTTTTCTAATTGAACTTATTGAGGTGACATTGGTTAATGAAATTATATAGGTCTAAAGGGTACAGTTCTACAACACGTCATGTGTGTCACATCTTTCTTTCAGGTGTGACTGTTCTTACTGAATCACCTGGGAGACCGTTTGTGTTCTGTGCTCCCTTCTGCCCCTCTGTTCACATTAGCCTCCCGGCTTGTCCTCTTAGTTACCGCCAGATGGTGACCTGTCTTCAGGCGGGACTCTCGATGATATAAAGGCCTTTGTCCCTCCGCCTGGAAATAGGCTGCAAATGGACAGTCCTCTGTACACAGGCTTCCTTGCTTCTCCCCTGACTTGGGAACATGTGTTTCCTGAATGTTTCCCTCCGTCTCTCTGTCCAAACCAGCCTGAGTTGTGTGTGTAAAGCAAGCCTGTCAAACCCAAAGGCTCACACGGGCCATGTAAGATTTAAGTTTACGTGGCTGCAAAATAACAAAAGCTTCAGTTTTTGTAGGAACGTAGCTTTAGTTCGACAGAGACATGCTGAATACAAAGGGCTGAAATAAATGAGTCATTGTTAACATAAAATAATAGAACACTTAAATAAAAATTAATATTTTTCTTGAACATTAACCTACCAGACACTGAGTAACTGCACAAATTAATAAGTGTAACACAAATAAACCTATTTTTCTTTTCTCTGAAAGCAAAATATTTCCTGTTGCGCACACCACACAAGTCAGTACTAGACTAATGACGTGGCCACCGGCTGCTAAAATATTGGCTGCTGGTACTAGTGGAAACAGTGCACCTGTGCGTACAGTGTGTAAGGGAGATGAATGCAACACGATTATAATCACGTCATTAGCGAACGTTATAGTTATTAATAATTATGTATAACAGGATATTGTAAAAATTAAGTTACAAAATTTTTATTAAAACGTTTCTTACATATCGTTCGTTATATTGGCTGGGCTGCAAAAATTTTCATTGTGGGCCATGAGTTTGACATGCTTTGTGTAAAGTCACTAGAGCGTATAACAGTCTACTGCTCTGTCCAGAGCACTCCTCTTAGAACATCCTGCACATTTTTATTTGCCCTAGTGAGATGGTGGTTTGTGATAGTTTATTCCTGCTTTCAATCAAAAACCTTTTCTTCAAAACTTATTTGATCCCTGATAGTAAAGGAACTCTTATGATCAGTTTTGGGAATAAATTCTTCCTTATCAACTTCTTTATTTTTGATGAATAAGCAAGAGAACCTGATGACCTTTCTCTTCCTCTCTCTCAATTTTTAAAAAAATGTTTTATGCTTTTTACACAGAACCAGCGAAGGCAACAAAAAATTCAAGGAAAAGTTCTTCATTTAAATGATGTCTGTGCCTTGGGCCATCTTGAAGATAATGAATGTGAGACTGAAATGTCAGTTGAGGGAGAAGTGGATATTAAATCCGACCATATCTCACAAGAGGAAGTTATAAATAAAGAATATTGTGTTAATCAGAATGACTTGAACGGCCAAGAGAAAATGATAGAAAATGTAACTGACAATCAGAAATTCACTGAGGACGTAGATGTGAAAAGTGTCAGTGTAGATAACGACCTGGAGGTGTCATCTTCTCCCACTGACTGTCCCGGGAGTTTGAACGGTGCCTGCCTGGATGCGGGGGACGGTGGGGAAGTGGACATTTCTAGGGGTTTCCAGAACCTGTACTTGGATGCTGCTCTTCACCCCGACGACATCCGTCTGGAGATTCTGAACGGCAGCCCCGCTCCCGGGACCACGCTGTACGAGTGTGTGGGCCAAGATCCAGAAACTGCCTTCTGTACCCTTGCAAACAGGGACGCGTCCAGTGCTGACGAGTGCTCCATCCAGCACTGCTTATACCAGTTCACCCAGAACGAGAAGCTCCGAGATGCCAACAAGCTGCTGTGTGAAGTGTGCACCCGGAGACAGTGTGGTGCACCAAAGGCAAACCTGAAAGGTACTGGTCCCTCCCAGAGAGCACACTCGGTGTGGGGGCATGTGCTGCCATCGGCAGGGCACTGCTGCTCTCATTGTGTCAGGACTTGGATGGCACCAGAAAATTCTCTCCATCTAAATATTCGACTAGGAGGTCGGATCACCCTGACCTTGATTGTGGGACTTCCCAACAGTGTGGCCTTGGACTCCTCCCCTGTGGGTAAACGGTCCCGCGGGCATGGTCACAGCGGGACCCTGACGGGGAGTGGCGGCTGCCTTGCTCCTCAGTTTCCCACCAGCATTGGGATGGCCCTCACCTCCTTCCTCCCAGGAAGCCACACTTTATTTTTTTTAAAATTTTTTTAAAATACATTTTATTGATTTTTTTACAGAGAGGGAGAGGGATAGTTAGAAACATCGATGAGAGAGAAACATCCATCAGCTGCCTCCTGCACACCCCCTGCTGGGGATGTGCCCACAACCCAGGTACATGCCCCTTGACTGGAATCAAACCTGGGAACTTTCAGTCCAGAGGCCGACGCTCTATCCACTGAGCCAAACTGGTTAGGGCCACAATTCTGTTTAGAGCAGATGTTGACAAACTAGTCCAGTGTGGCCTGTGCCTGTTTTTGTATGGTCTCTGGGGAAATGCTTTTCATACATAAATATTTGAAAGTTTATTTTATGGTAGAAAACACTAACTCTGAGCCCCAGTTAATTAAATGTTCTCTCTCCAAAAGTAATTACATTATTTTCTTCAGTAGACTTGATCGTACTTTATTAAATTTTGAGTTCCATCAGTAAAAATTTGTGGAAGTTTTTAATCTGATGTATAAATACCTACGAAATCCTTGATTGGTTCTTAGTCCATAAAGCCTAAAATATTTACCTGGTCCTTTCCAGAAAGTGTACAGTTCTGGCTTTTTCATCACAGACTGAATGCCTTCGAGTTCTACAATGTTCATACTGCTATATTTTTTTCTTTTTTTAGGTGAAAAGAAACATGTTTACACCAATGCCAAAAAGCAGATGTTGATATCTCTCGCTCCTCCTGTTCTCACCCTTCATTTGAAGCGATTTCAGCAGGTACCCATTTGTTACCTGAAACTTACTAATTCTAACGTCAAAGAAATAGGAAAGTAAATACGTGTTTGTAAGACAAAAGTTTTGTTTTTTTTAAAATATATTTTATTGATTTTTCACAGAGAGGAAAGGAGAGGGATAGAGAGTTAGAAACATTGATGAGAGAGAAACATCGATCAGCCGCCTCCTGCACACCTCCTACTGGGGATGTGCCCGCAACCAAGGTACATGCCTTTGACCGGAATCGAACCTGGGACCTTCCAGTCCGCAGGCTGACGCTCTATCCACTGAGCCAAACAGGTTAGGGCAAGACAAAAGTTTTGATTAAGGTGCAAGTCGAGGAGGAGGAGGGATTTAGGCACAATTCTTCTTGTTTTACTAGAATTCACGTTGCTCTTTTTAGTAATGTTAGCATTGTGCTCTAACCTTAGTTTGAGGTTAAAAAAGACCAGTTTACCAGTTACATGCCCCACTGAGCTGGCCCCAGTGGAGGCTGAGTGCTTCTCAGAAGAGTATTCTGCTCAGTTTTAAGCATCAGAACCTCAGGTCTAACATGGCTTTCCTCGTTGCCGAAGCAGAAACACTGAGTTTCCTCACAGGAGCACGTAGCCACACCGATCAGCTCAGTCAGTGAGAGACACTGAAGTAGGGCGGGGGGGGGCTGCATTTTCCTTACCATGTACAGCTTGTGCGGGACAAAACCTAAATCTGTACCTCTTTTTCAGGCTGGTTTTAACCTACGCAAAATTAACAAACACATAAAATTTCCGGAGATCTTAGATTTGGCTCCTTTTTGTACTGCTAAATGTAAGGTAGGTAAAGTGTTCTTCTTGGGAAAATCCTTCAAAGGGAAATCATCTTCCTTCCCCCAATAGAGCAGCAGCTCACCAAGTGTGAAGCTGAGCATTTCTGAGTGGAGTGGACCTTTGGCTTCTGTGCCTTCAGACTTTCAAGATCTGTGAAGAATGGTTTTGAACGTTCGCGTTATTTCAGTTCAGCATTTTTTGAACTCCCATTATTGTGGCAGACATTGTCTGGGGAACTGAGAGCACAAAACTAAAGGTGAGCAGACATATTAACAGGCAGTCTGTCTAATGAGGCTCGGTGGTAAGATTGGTGCACAGAGCAGGGTGGTTCCAGGGAGGTTTTGTTGAGTGGATGCGTCTCAGCCAGCACTAGAGTAGGACTGGTGTGGTGAGTGGAGTGGCCATGTGAGGTGGTGTGGGGGGTGCAAGCAGTTCTGGAGCTTACAGGACAAGGTCTGGGGAGTGTGGGGAGCTGAGCTAGGAACCTGGCTTTATTAGGCGAGCAGTGTGGAGCCACAGAAGGGGGTCATTGAAGATCTGTGTATTCCATGGGTTCTTGCTGAAGCCTGGAGGCTGGGCTTTGAGGAGGAAACGACTAGAGGCAGAGGAACGAGTTGGGAGGCTGTTGAGTTCAGTCTGTGGATGCTGGGCTTAAACTAGGGCAGGAGGAAAATGAACCAGACTTGTGGTCAGTTGGCCTGCAATATAAGAGTCCTTTCCACAGATGCTGAGGGTGACCCAGAAAGAGGGGTTGGGCGTAGATTCCGGGGCCTGGCTGAATGACTGGGTGTGTGGGCAGAGGGAATGCCATACACTGATGTGGGAAACCCACGAAGGGTGGGTGGAGAAAGTTGATAAAGGGTTCTGTTCGGGGCACAGAGAGTTTCAGGCATTTTTGGGAAGGACTTGAACTTGTTTGAGGCCCAGGGCAGAGGCAAGGATCTGGCTGGCCATCAGTGCTAGATGGTGGTTAAAGCTGGGAGGTAAACGCAGAGCTCTGGCTGTCAATGATCTCCAGGTGGAAGGTCTGTGTCCAGTTTAAATACGCCAGTCTAAGTACATCCAAAGTTTTACTTTATCCACGAAACTTGGAATGATAGCAGTTCCTCTTCCCCATCTAAACTTGGCCTTGAAGCAGATTTCAGAGATGGCAGGTAGTGAATTGCAATTAGTATGTTCGTAGGCCACTGCCACTTTTGCTGGTAGCAAAATACAGGGCATCAGGAATCCAGCTTTTGCCTAAAATGCCAGTGCCCTTTGTTCAGGCTTCAAGGGAAGGGCCACGTGTCCTGGACGTCAGAGTTTCAGAGAACAAGACTGGAAAGGAGTACAGATTGAACAGTAGAGAGATCACGGCAGGAGATTCTGGGGATAAAGCAGGTAGATCCATCAGGAGGCTTTGTGAAAAGGAAAAACGGCAGATCCTTGGACATTTTAAGTCTGGGAGACTTGGTAGGTTTGGTCAAGAGGAAAATCTAGAAGTTGAAGCTACAAAAGGTAAAGGTCCTTGATGTAGGGAAGACCCTGAGGATGAGGACATGGCATTACAGGGCGAACAGGCCCTGTGCACTGTAGGTGAGGCTGTGCCTCAGTTTCCTGCAGGGGGAGGTGAGGCCAGTTTCTGTGAAGGACAGCCGAGGACAAGTGACAGGGTTGTGCAGTCACACTGAGGACCTGATGAGGGAGGGATTCGTGAAGGTACCACCGACATGTAGTTGTTTCCCAGCAATAGCAGCGATGTGGGTGGGTTTGTGATAAACTGGGTGTGGTGGCCATGCTGGTGCGGGTGGAAGGTTGTGATGCAAATGGGCATTGGAGCCACCAGGGAATCACTAGGCCCCGCGGGGTCTGAGCATCTGCATTTCTCAGCTCAGGTGGTCCCAGGGCTGCTGTTCTGTTACACTGTGAGTCTTGAAGATACAGATTTTATCTGGGAATGAGACCAAGAGGCAGGAAGAAATGGGACTGGAGGGTCCTGTTAGGTTGCAGACTCCAGGTGAAGTGAGGCTGGCAGAGCTGTGCACCAGATTAGACTTTCAGTCAGAATCCTGACAGCTCCGAGCGACGAAGCTGAACAAGAACGGCAGGGACAGTCCCTGAGGAGGGCGGCTGGATTTGGGGTGAAGCAGCATTGAGCTCAGTGAATAGGGGCACCAATGAAAGCAGGGTGTACACAGCACCACTGGAGGGTGGGTGCTGGTTGGCATTGGCCCCAGCTGGAGACGCCTGTCCACGTCCATCCAGCCTGTAATGGGCGGGTCTGAGGAGCTACCTCTGCTCTAGACAGGGACTAAGGCCCAGCCCCTCACTGAACCCAGGGGTGGGGGTTGGATGTTTTGAAATGTGACTGGTAGTTTTTAGCAGGACCAAGGGTGAGTGGTTGAGGCCTTTGGGATTATTTGATCCCAGCTCTCCCAAAGGAACTCGGGCAGGAAACGACGCCATGGGGTGGCCTCTTTGTAGGAAGCGCGGGCTTGGCTCAGTGGGCGGAGAAAGTCAGATACTACCTCACGGGCGACCTCTGGAGGACAACTGTCTTGCCCACATTTCCTGTGTAAATGTGACGAGAACTAACATTTGGGTCCTGTCCGGTTCTACAGAACGTGGCTGAAGAAAGCACCAGGGTGCTGTACTCCCTGTACGGAGTCGTGGAGCACAGCGGCACCATGAGGTCCGGGCACTACACTGCCTACGCCAAGGCGAGAACGGCAAACAGTCGTCTGTCTGACCTTGTTCTCCGCGGGGATGTCCCCCAAGGTGAGCCCGTTCAGTTCTGGTAACTGGGCATACACGTGGCAAACCCAAAAGTGAAGGACGGGAACCGTTCCATTTACACTTAATTTTCCGTCTCCTCGGCAGATTTTGAAATGGAATCAACCAAAGGGCAGTGGTTTCACATCAGCGACAGCCACGTGCAAGCTGTGCCTACAGTGAAAGTCCTGAACTCACAAGCGTACCTCCTGTTTTATGAGAGAATACTCTAAGTTTTTATAACAGCTGTGATAAAAATAAATAAGTGAAGACTAACTAAATCATGTTCACAGTAAATTACGTCACCAGGAGAAATCACGTGCTGAAATATTGAAGGAAACACCTGCAGATTGACCACGGTTTTGTCCTGTCATCTGTCGTCATGGTGTTCCCGCCTGCTCCCAGGTTCTGGACGGATTCTGAATCAAGTCCTCTGGTTAACGTGTCTGTGGTGGTTTACAGCACATCAATAAACTGACTTACCCCAACACTTGTTTTATTACTCACAAGAAAGATGGTGAATTGTGTTGATTACCCCCACCAAGTACCATGTGACTGGCTAAGGAAACTTCACTACATGTGTTAACTTTATGAACATAGTTATTTGGTATTGGCAGTGGTGACAGGCAGAAGCATGTCTTCAACACTGATGCTAACTGCAATTAACTGGCCCCAGGCACCAGCTCCCTTCAACGCCAGCATGTCGAGGGAGCCTGTCAACTGTCCGCCCAGTCCATTCCCTTTACCAAGCCTGTCAACAGTCCTGGGAGTTTCTCTAGGAATTTCTTTGATGACAGGAACCCTGGACTATGAAGTTACTGAAGAGGTGTCACTTTTTAACATGTGAGCTTAGCTGGGACCCAGTCAGCCATAGTGCTTCTAAAAGTCCTTCAGGATACCAAAAACAATATAAAATTTGAAAGTTTTCCAACACATATGTGACACGTCCCATAAAAACCAGTTAGCTTTTACTGATCTTATGAAAGCAAACTTGGTTCATTTGTACGTGTCAGGGGGGGCATGCTCAGCTGTATCTCAGCATCTTTGCACTTTGCTGCTCATGAAACAAGTTACTGTGAGTCTTAGGGTTTTCAGAGTTGTGATAAAAACTGGTCTGTCACACACACCCCTTCACAAGGCCAAGCCCCGCGAGAGCAGCGCAGACCATGTCTGAGTACACAAGCACAGCCATGTTCAATACAACTCATGCACCAACAGGCAGCAGGCCAGGCACACACTGGAAAGAGGCCCCTAATCACTCCCACAGCCAGTTTCATGAACCAGGTCGAGTCGTCTTAGATCCAGGGACAGTGGTCAACAGAAACGAGGGTTTGATAGTAACAACACCTTTACTGCATTGTCCAGCCAAGGACAGAAACACAACACTTCTTAACTTAAGAAAAACGCCAGGCAATTCCTAGTTCACTACAACTACTACAGCAAAAATTAACCCACTCAGTCGTTTTGGTCGTCATCCCAGTCTTTCTTCCCAGTGGGAGGCTTGGGCCCACCGGCTGGTTTTGCCATGATGATCTGCAACACAAAACAAGAATATACTTACAAACTCAACCTTTAAGAGGAAAAAAGACCACGTTTTTATTGGCCTGACTGAAGATTATGCAATCATCTAGACATAAGCCACGGGTTTTACAGTGCACATGGAATTCAGCGCTCAGTAGAGTCCCCTGCTTTCCTCAACATTAACAGCAACAAAACCCACACCCATTAGGGAAGGGCACTCATTCCCTCCAAGACCTGCAGGTCAACACCCATGGAGCCGAGAGAGACTGCCACGTACCACCGGCGTGAACCAATCAACATGGCACCCGATTTGCTATTTATACACGAGTGTCTTGCCAACCATCTTCATCACAATTGCCTTGAGGTTTAGGAACTTTAGGTCCACCTGCCAGTTTTGCCATTAAAATCTAGTAAGTTCAACACTGAAAATTTCTAGTCGTGCACCTGGGAACCACTCCGGCGGCAGGAAGCGCGTGGCATGAACCCAAGTTCACCCATCCAGTTCCCTGGTAAGTTAAAAGCACCCCAGAAGCCTCTGCTTCACCTACAGTGTGTTAGCCCAGCATTCCCCAAGTAGTCATCCAGAGGCCTCGACACTGGGAGCCCGCGGGGGATGTCAGACTGATGGGGAGCGGGCCTCAGCTGCAGTCGGACATCCTTAGTGCTGCCACAGAGGTGGGCCACTGCGCTCACCAGCCCTCAGCCCAGCTTGTGGCCGAGAGGGGCTCCCCCTGTTAGAGTGCACTGACCACCAGGGGGCAGCTCCTGCATTGAGCATCTGCCCCCTGGTGGTCAGTGCGCATCATAGTGACCGGTCCTTCTGCTGTTCGGTCATTTGCATATTACCCTTTTATTATCTAGGAGGATTTGTTTGGAAAAAAGGGAGAAGGGAGGTGACAGTTTAGGGCTGAAATACATTTGGGAGAGTCTAAAATTAAATTAGCTGGGTTTCCTCAGAATAGAACTCTCCAACTCATACTTTCTGAATCTCAAAACTAGCAACAGTGTTGCTACCCAAACATACATTAGGAAATGTTTCTGGGTTTGGCTTCTGTTTAAAGCACAATACCACCCCTCACCCGCTTGGTTCCCACCTCCTTTCAGACGCTTCCATAAGAAATATGAGCCTTAAATTCCTGGAATACCACTTTACAAACTGAAGGTAGGTTCAGATTGAACTAAAGGCATTATCATTTCAGAATCTAAGTGTAGCTTGATTTCTTAAACAGTACCGAGACCAGCTCTCAAACTTTCGGGGCCTCGTAGCCACCTGCATGGCTTCTTTAAAACACACTGCTGGGCCTCCTTCCGGAGTTTCTGATTCAGTGAGTCTGGGTTGGGCCCCAAAATTTGCATTTTTACCAAGTTTTAGGTGATGCTGATTTGTGGACTGTTATTTGACAGAGGTCAATCCATCCCTTCTACATTATGCAACACTTACAACTGATTTCCAAGTCCCGTCCCACAATATACGCTTCGTAAAATTAGGTACAAATTAATGGCAGCAACACACACTGGTGAATGTGATCAGAGGGTGGTTGGCACCTGTTTTCCCAAGTGCAGACCAGGCAGACAACGAACTCATGAAGCCGAGGATCCCGTTTAAACCCAAGACCCAAAAGCACCTTTGTGACCGAGGCACTCGGCGACTGCAGCTACTGTCTCGCCGGGAGAGCTGACATTCACAAAGGGTCTGAGTTAAGGAACTGCCTCTGTTAGAGTATCTGCTCCCATCTCCTGTCCCCTTCTACTTTTGATAGTTTTCATTCTTGGCCACATGCTAACTTTTAGAACAAGCATTTCCTTAGGCTTCCACTATGTTTATTTAAAATCTGGAAAATACATATTTTCAATGAAAACTACCCAATACATCAACGTAACAACGCCCAACTAATAAATCTACCACACAAAGCCCAGCTGCATTTTGCTCATCTCGTGATGGGCAACGTGCTCTCTTGCTCTGAGCTGCCATCTGTATTCCCGTCAACATCACCAACTGGTCCCTGTGTTCAGGTGTCTAGTTTCCACCCCACTTGCTTCTCACAAGATTAATTTGGCATAACTTTCACTTAATGGATTGATACTGTGCTCCCACACATTACAAGGTTCTAGTAAGTACATATACTTCATTGCTTAGAATCACTTATAGAATTTAGTAGAAAAATATATTTAAGTTTACTAGCAAACACCTTGAAAAATTATGAATTTAGGTTTGTCTCTGAACCCAGTAGTCGTTACCACAAATTTTTTTAAAAGCGGATAAATACTATGATTTTTAATATCTTTAGAATCTTTTAGTCCTACCCCTACACATGATTTGTCACATAGGAAAGTTACGCACCCAGTTCCTACCGTCTCATGAATTTCCTGTAAGCTGGTGACCTGCAGTGTCTGCCCTCTGTCCTGCCTCATTCCTCACCAACATCGCCCTGAACTCCCTCTCCAGGCTATTTTACAAAGGGCCTGAAAACGATGACTATAAATCAGATCGGTTTAAAGACACTGGCCGGGCCGGCAAGGCTCAGTGGTTGATTATCGATCTATGAACCAGGAGGTCACAGTTTGATTTCCGAGCAGGTCACATGCTCAGATTGGGGGCGCAATCCCCCCAGTAGAGGGCGTGCAGGAGGCAGCCGATTTTCTCTCATCGTTGATGTTTCTATTGCTCTCTCCCTTCCTCTAAAATCAATAAAAAAAAACACACACACACATATTTGAGGGTAAAAAATAAAGAACAGACACCATTGCTGGCCCTCCTACACCTGTCAGGCGAAGATGAAGGCCACTCCTGTGAGCAGAATGAGAACTGTGCTCGGCCTAGTTCCATGAAAACACACTACTGAGCCCCACGAGTATTAGTTTTTCTACAGATCAGAGCCCCCTCCCCTCACCTGGTCCACTCTGAGCACCGTGACGGCGGCGTTGGTGGCCAGTTTGATGGCCCAGTACTTCCCCAGGTACGTGTCCAGGACGCCAGCCTCCAGCATGTCCTTCACGGCAGGGACTTCCGCCTGTGGGCAGAGCAGTTCTCCCTTTAGGTTCTTTATGTGGAAATGTTTACAGGACAAAAGTGCCCCCCTACACGCCCTATGGAAGGTTACTAATAAAGCAAGACACTCAATTCTCATCCCCATTCCTTTTACACAAGTATTTCTACTTGCAGGTTTTGCATTCACAAAATCAGGTTCAGTGTTTTTCCCAAATACCTCAATGTCTAATCCGACATTTTTGTTTCCTTCCTGATGCACTGCGTAGAGCTTGGAGATGACTTCGTTGGCTTTAACCCCCGAGTTTTCTGACAGTGCCCGGGGAACAGCTTCAAACGCCTCCGCAAACTTCTTGATGGCGTACTGTTCAAGCCCAGGACACGTCTGCAGCAGAAACAAGCTTGTTAACGTATTTGTTCCAATCGCAGGAGGAAACCCACTGCACCCGAGAAAGCTATACCTCTCCGTAGGACGTGATCTGCTTGGCTAACTCAATTTCTGTTGCTCCACCTCCAGGCACAAGACGTTTATCCTGTAACATGTAGAAAAATGTCAATGAGCAGTTTTGTTTTCTGTACTTGGTTCCCGTGCTCCACCCAGGGCCTGCTGGTCAGGACCTGTTCCTCTCTCTAAGCACAACTGTTACCCAGATGTAGAGCTCTGGGCGTCGGGTACATGACGAGGAAGAAAGCATGAATGGGAGCCGGTCACACCTGCAGACCGAGTACTAAGAGCTGTGCCTGGGAAGGAACCACTACAACCATCCCTTCAAGAAGAGCTCACGATCTCAGGCAGAAGAGGGCTCTGCTCCCCACCAGCTGCCCCGGGAAGGCCTCCCCGCGCTCAGGAGTCTGTGCACTGCGCCTGAGCCCTGCAGTGAACGCCGCCTCGGTACTGACCCTGGTGAGAACTTTGAAAGTGTTCACAGCGTCATCGACTGCCCTCTCCACGTCGTCCATCAGGTTGTCAGTGGAGCCTCGGAGCACGATGGTGGAGATGGCCCCGTCCTCCTTTTCTGTGGGTCAAGTGCAGACATTTGGGGAGGAGTGAAGAGCAGGAGCTCCCGTGCTGCAGGCACCTGCGCCCTCCCCACCTACCATGCTTGAAGACTACCACCTGGGTGTCCCCCACTTCTGAGAGGGAAACACTGTCACAATGTCCCATTTCTTCAGCCACAGGAGGAGTCTGGAAGAAAGCGACCGTTGTAACAACAATAACCAATAGGCTTGGCCGTTTGTTAATGTGTCCAACATGCATACCAGCCTAGGCAGAGCTGTAGCACCAACAGTCTTACACAGCCGCCGGAGGTCCCACTTTGAGTTCAGCCTTAAAAACAAAACCCAAAAAACAAAGACCTTAATATAAGAAGCTCTGATTCCAACAGCTAGAAAAAAATGCAAAGATTAAGCAGGAAACTGTACACTGGTCCCCACGCCACACATTTTTGAAGGTTCAAGCTCAGAAAAGGTTTGGATTGCGCGGTGGGCCCAGGTTGGGGGCGGCGCGGGTCACGCATTATTCTAGAACAGGGAGCTTCAAGTCCCCGTCGACATTGAGGGGTCAGTTGTAAAACATGAGGGTACGTAGAAAACATCTGCTTTCCTGTGGCAGCCACATATGCAGGGAAGAGAGCAGGGACTTACCTGCTCATTAGATCAAGTACGAGAAGAGGGGGGATGGTAGAGGACCTGTCCAGTGCCTCATGTCCTGACCCCACACTCTGGTGACTGTGCCAGGCCTCTGCCTGGAATGCCTTCCCTCCCTCTCTTTAAATGACACCCCAAGATTAACCCTTTGCGGTCGTATTAAATTTGAACATGGGTGTCGTACTGGTCGGAATTAATTTCCATTGAAAGAGCAGTGATACATAACATGCAAGATTATGAAGGATAAACAAGATTTGTTAATTCTTTTCTGGAACTATGTCACTACTAGTAGAATCACTACAAACGTTATCACTTTCTACGTCAGAGTCAGCATTCAAGGTGTCAAAATAAAACTCTTCATCGTTACTTTCAGATTCGCAGTACACTTCTTTCGGTAACTTTCTTTTTGCCATTTTAGAGTATTATTTTGAAATATCTTAACAAGCGAGAATGCCTAATTACAGTTAAACGTAATTTGTAAAGCTTTATTTGAAATTCTGCGAAGTATCTCCGAAGCTTGTCGATTTCTTCACTCTCAAAAGGCGAGTGACTTGCCACGGTGTTTTGCATGGCGAGTGTGGAATGACCAACGAAGTTTGTTTATAATGAGTTTCGATATCTCTGATTTGTCGGGGCAATGTTTTGGTTCGTGACAAGGTCGCTTAGACACTTAAGAGCTTTCAGAGAAATTATGAACTGATATATGAATGAATAGAGTTAAGATTCGTACGGTTATTTGCTGTGGTGGCTGAGAGCAGACATACAACCGGAACGGTACAAAAGCTTTGGTGGCTGAGAGTAGACAAACGACCGCAAAGGGTTAAGTTAGTTCTTTTGCTCTTTGATCGAATACCTTACGCTTCCCTTTTTGAATCAGCCGACAGGTGTGCTGAATTTGACTGTGCCTCGCCATCGGCAAGCCCGGTAACAGAGCTGAGCAGAAGGAAGCAGCCTCACCTCACCAGCATGACGTTGTACTTGTTTGCGTAATGGAGAGCCATGTCCGCCACCTTGCCGCCCGTGACAATGACGTTCGCACCAGTGTCAGCGATAGCTTTGACTTGTGCGTCCATAAGGTTTTCTTCTCCCTTACTGAAATTCATCAGCTCCTCAGCAGTCTTTATCAGCACTGTTCCCTAGCAACACAAGCAGGAACTCTCTTTAAAACCATCTCACGGCTTTGATGTTCAAAGTCCTAAGATAGCATTCTACTGAAGACAAACATTTGGGGAAAACATGAAAATACACGTGAGTGTATTATGAAGCAGAATACGAAACCTTTACAATAGACACCCAGCTTGTTCCCTGCCTCCCCCATTCCAAAACGGACAGGTGCCGTGGCGGAAAGGCTGGAAACACCTGACGTTAGATGTTTTGTTGGGCAAGGGTCCTGGTAACACTGTGGTTCTTCCGCTACAACCATCATCTGCCACGTGCCAAAGGACAACGATAGGCTTTTCTGTACCGAGCAGACACTTTTATAAGAATGTGGACTGACCACTCCCCACCCAAACCTGTCCCACGTCTGAACCCATCAACAACTCGATTTCAACAATCTCGGGATGAAGCCAGCAGTGACCCATAAACTTCAAACTTGACGTAACATGTATTTAAAAAAATACAAACGTATCAATTTTAACTACATCAGCCTGTTTTTCTTAGGGTGCCACCGAAGCCCAACATCACCTTTTAAACCACCAGTGAACAGCACGCAGTACGGGGATCCCCGTGGGCACTGGAGGGCTGAGTGTGTCACTCCTAGTGGTCAAGGGCCACCTTTATCACCACAGACACCACACCACGGCGTAAAGATCAAACTCAACATTCAGTATTGGAATTAGATACTCAAATATAAACCCGGCTTTAAAAACCAGACATGACCTGAGTTTCCAATGATTACACAGTATTCACCGGTTAAGAGCAAACCGCCCCCAGAACAGAGAATCCTGTAGTAGCTGCCTGAGCGGGCAGCCCCAGGTCTCCCGGTGCTGGTACCTTGGTCTCGGTTATCATGCCGTCAAAAGGACATGAGTACACAGCTATCTTCGCGTCCTTGACAGAGGTCACGTCCCCTTCCGCTTCCTTCTTGAAAACCATGCCGTGCAGGACCGAAGAGGAACCGACGCCTGAGCCCTGAGGGGCGACACCAAAGCCACAATGAGCTCACAAGTAGCACCTGGGCCATGCCGATTCTGCAGTCACCAAAAACACCCCTTCAACAGTGACAGACAGCAGCGCTGACTCTTGGGGAATGGGTGGGAAGGGGCCACCGATACGGGGGAGGGGAGAGGACCTTCAGTACAGTGGGAGGAGCCAAAGACAGAAAACTGTTCTCATCCACCCACCGATCCATCCATCCATCCACCACCTGCCCATCGTCCACCCCCACCCCCAGTACTGGGTGCCGAGGGACAGGCACACTCAGTACTGGGGCAGAACAGAGAACAAGCATCGTTTCCGATCTCCCAAGTTCACTACTTAATAGGGAGGGGGCACTGCATGGAGTCAGAAAACAGCATGGGCACCTTTACACACACAGAGCGGGCACGTGTGCTTGTGCAGGCTAAACTTCCGCTACATCAACAGTCATATGGCAATGTGCAAAGCCACTAATTCTGGTTTTAATATACCAATCAGACATTTTTATGAAAAAACACAGGCTTATTTCAATGCTAACATTAAAGTTATTATTGCAGAGCAAAGGACAACTTCCATCCCACTCAAAACTGCCCAAGCTTGTGGCTCTAACGCAGCATATCCAAAGAATATGAAGATCAGTGTTTTGCTATGCACGTTCTCACCCTTCAAGCTGTCATGGAAGAATGACAACTTTAGCCCTAACTGGCTTGGCTCAGTGAATAGAGCGTCGGCCTGTGGACCGAAGGGTCCTGGGTTAGATTCCGGTCAAGGGCATGTACCTTGGTTGCAGGTTCCTCCCCAGCCTGGGCCCTGGTCAGGGCATGTGCAGGAGGCAAACAATTGATGAGTTTCTCTCACATCAGTGTTTCTGTCTGTCTTTCCCTCTCCCTTCCACTCCCTCTAAAAACCAATGGGAGTTGACTGATGAAGAAGAAATGGGAATGAATATCCCCGGGTGAGGATTAAAATAAATGAATCAATCATAAGTGCCAAAACCCAAGGCAAGGTTTAGGTGTAGATTAACACAATTTCCCCCCCCAAAACAAGCAACTTATCTAGGTCATGTCAAATGCATTTTCTAAACTTACCAGAATCTTACAAACTCTGATGTTATCCACGTTGAAATGGCCCGACTCAGGAAAGATGGACACTGTTGAGAAAGAGGACGCATGAGGACGCAAGAGGACAGCGAGGAAGCAGCTCCGTACGTCAGACAAGTGATTTTGGGTCCTGACTCACCACAGGCCTGAGCAATGAGCTTGGCCAGAAAGGCTTCGTTGCCGTACTGCTTGCTCATGATGGACGTGTGGAGGAGAGAGGCCACTTCATCAACATCCCGGAGGTTTTTTGCAGAACAACAAACCAAGCTGGGGAGAATCTCGTGGGCTTTCCTGCAGGCGATTTCATAGCCTTCGATGACCTGCCGTGTGAAATGCAGAAACCGTTCTCAAAGACATACTTATGACAAAGCAGCATATTATGGCGACCCAATGAACATGTACGTTCATTTTCAATATGAAATAACACACACATCCAGAACGACATTCATAGCAGAGCCTACGAGTTAGGATGGCCGTGGGCGAGAGGCCACATCTGAATCCTAACCACCACTTATTAGCTACAAGGTCTCGAGCAAGATTTGCCTGAGGCCTCACCCCCTTCTCCTGAAATGGACTGGGGTCGTTTTATTAGCCTCACAGGCAGGCTCTGGTGCGGACGAGGCGGGGCCTACAGAGCCGGTCCGCAGCACGGGCAGAGGGAAGGCTCACGCTCGCTGGGGCTCTGAGGATGGCTCTTGGAAGCAGTGGGGGTGTGCATGCATGAGCACACACATGCACATACGTGAGCACACACATACTAACTAGGACACTAAAGTGAACGCTTGCCTCGGAGACCGACAGGCCGATCCTCAGGAGCTCCTCAGCCAGCTCCAGCAGAGCGCCAGCAAACACCAGCACGAAGTTGGTGCCGTCTCCAACCTCTTGCTCTTGCATGTGCGAGGCCATCACGATCATTTTGGCAGCAGGATGCTGCACCTGGTGGAGGGGGTTGAGGTTAACAGCAAGTTAAGGCACCGGATATTTAAAGCAATACAGCCATTCATTCCCATTTCTTCTTCATCAGTCAACTCCGATCTCCCAGGGGCCAGGGACCCCACTGCACAGACCATCAGTGTGGTCACAAGGGGTCAACCAGGCAACCCTGGTCCCTGGCCACACGTGGTCACTGTGAAGGGGAACGACCTCAGTGTGTATGCTTTTCACCTGCAGTCGCCAGCACGTCCATCTCCACACACCAGGTCAGAGCGTCATTGTATGTTCACTCAATTAAAAACAAAGTAACTCCCACCACTAGTTCTACGCCTTTTAAAAAAAGCTTTATGAGCCGAAACCGGTTTGGCTCAGTGGATAGAGCGTTAGCCTGCGGACTGAGGGGTCCCAGGTTCGATTCCGGTCAAGGGCATGTACCTTGGTTGTGGGCACATCCCCAGTATGTGCAGGAGGCAGCTGATCAATGTTTCTCTCTCATCAATGTTTCTAACAATCTCCCTTCCCCTCTGTAAAAAAATCAATAAAATATATTAAAAAAAAAAAGCTTTATGAGAGCTAAAACAGGTATCATTTAAGTGGGGCATGAGTCTCACTTTCTGTGTTTATTCTTAATGTAAGGGAATCAGTTGTGATTTGAAAAAGGGGAATAGAAAATGTTTCCTTCCAAAAAAGTATACCAAGATTTTAAGTGTTTTCCCTGTTAGAATTCAGATGCTTTTTAGAAATGAGAAAGGGGCACCAACTGACGGTGAGAAGACTAAGGAGTCAGTACTATGATCACATCATGAGGACTGTATCCCCACCACAACCAAGCGACTCCGAGAACAGCACCGCCCACAACGCTCACAATGACAAGTCCCTCCAGCATCTTGTGCAATTAAATGTCTTATTCAGTACATTAAGGATATACTGTTATTTAATAAGTGAGAGAAATGTTAACACGCCTACAGGGTTTCATTTAAAAGGACTAAGTTGCCTAACCGGTTTGGCTCAGTGGATAGAGCATCAGTCTGCGGACTGAAGGGTCCTGGGTTCGATTCCGGTCAAGGGCATGTACCTTGGTTGCAGGCACGTCTCCAGTAGTGGGTGTGCAGGAGGCAGCTGATTGATGTTTCTAACTCTCTATCCCTCTCCCTTCCTCTCTGTAAAAAATCAATACATTTTAAAAAATAAAATAAAAAAATAAAAGGACTAAGTTATGCGGCTTTAAGCGCCACGTTCAGGAGCATTTGCGGAGGGTCACGCGGCCTCTGGGACAGGCGGTGACAAGTGCTGTCTCAATAACCTGCGGCGGTCTCTCTGCTACCGACTCTCAGAACAGCTGTTTCATTATCACCAAGCCAAACAAACGGTCTTTTCTTAAAGCCACTGCTCTGAGCATCAGCTGCCCCTGCCTCAGATCAGCCACTTCAGAGCCAGACAGCATAGCCACCTGTGTGCTTAGCAAACCTACTTGTTGTTAGTCCTCACCTGGGGATATTTTCCCATTTACTTAAAATTAGAAAACAAACGTTTTCACTGATTTCAGAGGGAGGAAGGGATAGAAACATCCAGGATGAGAGAGAACCATGGATTGATTGGCTGCCTCCTGCACACCCCCCGCCGGGGATCAAGCCTGAAAAACCAGCATGTGCCCTGACGAGGAATCGAATGCTGACCCCTGGGTTCACAGGCTGAGGCTCAGCCACTGAGCACACCAGCTGGGCTCCACTGATTGGAGAGAGTGGAGGGGGGGGGGGGGCGAGAAACACTGATTGGTTGCCTCCTGCATGTGCCCTGAACAGGGACAGGGACCGAACCTGCAACCAAGGTACGTGCCCCCCACCAGAACTGAACCCAGGACCCTTCAGATTGCAGGCCAGGGCTGATCTGTTTCCTTCCAAAAGCACCCGACAGGGAACCAAACCCGAGGCCTTCTGGTGCATGGGACAAGGTCCAACCAACTGGACCGAGCTGGACCGGCCAGGGCTGAAATGAGGTTTCTTCCAGGTTAAGATCTACTTAACCTTCGAGTTACCAACACAGTTCTTGGCTTTTTAAAGGAAGCAACTTACTTCCAGCTCTCTTAAAATAGTCGCCGCATCATTTGTCACAAACAGCTTCTCCAGGTGGTTGATAACCATTTTGTTCATTCCTGAAAGTTAGAAAAGCAAGTCCATAACCATTCAAATCCGTCTCCAAACACCCAGGGAACTCTAATTAAAAATCTGTTTCCATGCATTTCTTAAACAACCGGAAAACCCACCCCACTCCAACTCTCCCAGGGCCCCAGCGCACCCCCAGGTCACGCCTCCCCTCGCATCTCCCCAGTCCACTTGGGACGATGCCAACCTCGTCTCCTTTTTGATCAATAAATATAAATCATACTAATATACACGGAAGAATCTACTTGAAAGTATGTTTAGTTCTCTGCTTATCCATCTGCATTGACTAGATTCCGTTGATGGCAGGAGGCCAGAGAACTGTCTCCCTGAGTCACAGTGTGAAGTGCTGGGCGCCTGTAACATTGACGTGAGCTCCTGTCTAACAGTCAGAGCTCCACAGTTTTCCTATCGTCCCCCGAGGACAGAAGGGAACGCCTGATCCCTACTTTCCTGACGGCGACCTGAGCTGCTGATTCAACACTGGAACCTGAGTGGTGTCCCTGGACTGAGGTAACGGCAAAGCCGCCCTGTAGGCCGCTCTCCAGCGAGCGGAGGGGCCGTGGGGCCCGGGGCTGCCCCACAGCAGAACTTGGAGATCGATTACCGTTGGGTCCGTAGGCCGTGCGAGTGGTCTGGGCGAGCTCCTTGCAGGCCTGGATGTTCCTGTACACGGCCTCTTCCAACCCTGAGAAATGCTGGGGCAGACCTTCTGATCAGAACACGAACAGGGACGTTCCTTCCCAGGGACAGTGGGGTCGAGAGTGGCCGCGCCGCCCCGGGCCGTCCTGACCACCAGGCGACGCAGGGGTGAGAGCCCGGCCCGGTGCTCACGACGCAGAGGCCCCACCAGCGTCACGGGTGGAACACGGCCGGCAGGGACGCGGGAGGTCCTCCGGCCTCTGCAGGGAAGGCCAGGGCTCCTCCGGGTGCGGGCACCGCCCGACGACCAGGGGGCGGCGGAGGGAGCAGCTGCTGTGTCGGGGCCTGAGCTCAGCGGGGCCAGCAGCTCCGGGTCCGGGAAGTCCCGCTGGTGCACCTGCCCCCACGCTCGGGGCCCCGAGGGCAGGTGCCCGGTCGGACAGGCGCCCCGTCGCGCACAGAACGGAAGGAACCTGCTGCGTTCGGGATGCTCTGGACTTGGGGTGACTGTGGCCGCTTCCCCCAGCACAGCAGCCCCAGGGACCACCATGCGGAGCTCAGCCCCTCGCCCCTCCCGCCCGCGGGCCAGTCCTGCACCCAGCAGCCCACGTGCGAGCGGACACGGCCCGGACAGGACGGCGGTCCCCGCAGAAACCCTGACAGCGCCGCCCCAGGGCCACGCAGAGGAGCGGTGACCGCAGCAACTCCGCCCGAGCTGACGCCGGGTCTCGGCCGCCCGCCTCCTCCCGGCTCCCGGCTCCCGCCTCGGGGACAAGGCCCCTGAGCTCCACTCCTCTCCCCGTTCTCCGCGCCCACGGCCCCTCCCCGGCGCCCGGCCCTCCGTCTGCGCCGCCTTCGCAGAGCTCCCCTCCCGCTCCGGTCCTGCTCCGGCCATTGCTTCCCCAGCGTCTAGGCCCGCGAAGCGCCGCTGTCCTGCCCGCCAGAAGCTCGCTCCCGAAACTGTCCGAGACGGAGCCTCGCTGCCGGTGTCCGTAACAGACCGCAGGGAACGGGGGGAGAGCGGGGCCACCGGGAATAGCCGGCGCCCGGCCGTCCCGGGGCACGGACACTTGGAGGCTCCGGGGACACCCGGGCCCGACCCCCATCGCAGGGGCTGCGGGCCGAGCTCGGCATCCCCGGTCCCGTGAGGCCCGGACCACGTGGCCCGAGGACCGACGGCCCCGCCGCCCGCCCCGCCGCCGTCCCGGAGGGTGGGGACCAGGGGCGCGGCGGGACGCGAACCCGGGGTCGCGGGGGGACGGAGGCGCCCAGGCCGGACGCGCCCCCACCCCGGGCACCGCCCTTTCTAGAACCTTCTCTCCCTCCGACCGCGGGACCGGGAGCAGCCGCCCTCCCCTCCGCGGCCGCCACGCCCGCCCCTCCCCGGCCGGCGCCCTCACCTTCGCTCCCTCCTTGAGCATCTGCGCGAAGCCGGGGGCTTTGGGGACGTGGAGCGCCATGGCTGCGCCGCGGGAGCCGTTCACGCGCCGACCCGGAGAAGCGAGGGCCGCACAGCCGCCTGGGAACGCCGCGCGGCCTCAGGCCCCGCCTTCCCTCCGAGGCCCCGCCCCTCCCCGCCGCGGGCGGCAGCCTCGCGAGACGGAGCGGTTCCCGCGCCCAGACCGCGCTGACGATCCCCGAGCAGGTCGATCGGCCCGGCGGGGCGCGCTGTTGGCCTTCGGGTCCGCGCACGCGCAGGCCGCCCAGGCGAGGCGCCCGCTGCCGACGGCTCCGGCTCTGCGGGCGCGGGGCGTGGGCCGCCGGGTGTCCCGGGTCCGACCGGAGGCCGCGGCTGCGGCTCGGATGAACTTGCACGTCGTCCTGCAGACCCGCCGGCAGGGTCGAGGCAGGTCCCTTCCCGCCCGGAGCCCGGCCTGCAGGGCGGTTCGCTGTGAGCGAGCCTGACGCCGAGAGGCCTGCGCGGGGGGACGGTGCGGGCCGGGCCCCTGGGCGCGTTTCCCGCGTCGCGGCTGCGGCCCCGGCCCCGGCGCCGGGGTGGGCGGTCTGGGTCTCGGGTGGCAGCGGTGCCCCGGCGCCCGGTTCGGAAGCGGTGGCTCCTCCGACGGGTCAGCGCTGTGCCCCGGACTCGCCCTGGGCGGCAGCCTCGGAGCCGGCGCCCCCCTTCCCCCCGGGGCGGCGCTGGTTCCTGGTGTGAAACCTCCCGCTCTGCGCGGCTCTGGCTGAGGGTTCCCCGGGAACCGGGAGGTCGGCGCGGGCCCGGGCGCGGGGCTGCGGGAGGCAGCGATCCGTGATTCTCATCCACGTCTCTCCCTCTCCCTTCTTCTCTGAAATCAGTAAAAAACATTTTTAAGAAACAGAACTCTTTCCGCTTATGAACCAGGGTCTCTGTTTCCTTCCCGAGATGCCGATGGGGTTCCCGTGTGAAAGGCAGCGAGGAAGGTGCAGACCGGCCAGGAGTCTGCGTCCACTTGGAACAGGAGCTCTCACCGCCCTTGAGCCGGTCCGCGCGCAAAGCCCGACCGAGACAGGGCGTCTGGGGAATGAATGGCTGACGGCCGCCCTGCACCCAGCCGGGCAGCTGGGCTCCGACAAGCATTTTGGTATCTTGCCCTCGATCTGGACTGAGACAGGGTCAGGGACTGGGGCAGGGGCAGGGGCTGGGTCAGGACAGGGGCAGGGACTGAGACAGGGGCAGGGACTGTGAGGGACAGTGGTCTCTGCTCTAGGCCTGTTGCTGTCAGACATTTCGTTGTATGGAATCTTTTATACGACCCGTGGGGAAAACGTGTCCTGTTAACCACTTTTTATTATACGGTCTCTATAATCTTACATTTTTTTGTTTCTCTCTTTTTTAAAAATATATTTTTATTGATTTTAGAGAGAGGAAGAGAGAGAAACATCAATGATGAGAGAGAATCATGGATCGGCTGCCTCCTGCACACCCCACAGTGGGGATCAAGCCCACAACCAGGGCATGTGCCCTGACCTCCTGGCTCATAGGGCAATGCTCAACCATTGAGCCCTAGTGGCAGGGTGTCGGTTATTTTTCTTAAAATGATTTCCGTCGGGATTTTCATTAGGGTGAGTCAGTCTCAGGGGAATAAAATCAAGGAAGGATCTGTTGACGTGTGGTTGGCTGGAGCAGTTGCATTTTCTCTGTGCTATTTGATGCAGCTGTTTTCTGTCCTTCATGATACTCTTCTGACTCCGCCTAATTGCACCCAGGAGGTGAGATCCCGTCAGGCAGAAGTCCTGACCCAGAAGGGTAATGGCTACAAAGTCCTTTCCAGGAGTTGGTTTCATCCCACCTGCATCGTCACACGGGAATTTTTGACAATTTAGGAAAATATCATCTAACCATTAGAAATTAACTTTCTAAGATGAAAAAGGAAAGTTATGTAGAAATAAGAGCAACAGAGGAATCCTGTAAGATAAAAAGCTAATATGCAAATCGACTGAACAGTGGAACGACCGGCTGCTATGACGTGCACTGACCACCAGGGGGCAGACGCTCAATGCAGAAGCTGCCCCCTGGTGGTCAGTGCGCTCCCACAGGGGGAGCATGGCTCAGCCAGAAGCCAGGCTCACCGCTGGTGAGCGCAGTGGTGGTGGCAGGAGCCTCTCCCACCTCTGCAGCAGCACTAAGCATGTCCTATGGGGAGCGGGCAGTTGGACATCCCCCAAGGGCTCCCAGGCAGCAAGAGGGTGCAGGCCAGGCCGAGGGACACGCGCCCCCATCACCCAGAGTGCGTGAATTCGTGCACTGGGCCTCTAGTATGTTTAGAAGAATGTAATAATACACAGTCATGTCTCAAGATGACTCACATTTTGCCAAAAAATTACCACGGAGAGAAGGAAAAAGAAGTTAGCAAGGAAAAGCCTGTCTCCACGCCCAGGCGCTGTCTTCCCTTTTGTGTGGGGATGAAGTGTGGTAGCAATCATCTCAGGTAGAAGCTGTAGTTTAACTTTAACCCTGCTGTTTGGCTTCTGTACTTATTGCTTTGTTTAACAATAGAAAAGTTACTTTGATTTTCTGAACTCATGTGTCCTATCCCAATTGGTTGAGTGCTCCATGTTTGGTGGTTTAAATATCCCATTGGTTGTGATCTGACTGGTTATCGAAGCACATTCCTCTGTACCTGGGAACCCGGGACACAGTTATCCTAAATTGCCTCAGTGGCCACAGAGAATGTGTTCCGGTTGACTCAGGGGTCCCAAACCAGGACAGCACAATTACTCCAAATTGTCCCGATGGCTCCAGATCATGTGTTTCCGTTGACCTGAGGGCTCTAGATAATGTGTTTCTGTCGACTCAGTGGTCCGGAGACCCAAAACTATAATTTAACCTGTTCAATTCTGCTTCTGTAAACTGCTTTTTTGCAAACCAGGTTCCTCATTCCAAACCCTGAGATGTAATCATTACCTTTGTGATTTTTGCCTATATAAATCTGGTGTTGGGGCTAGGTAATTACTATGAGATTTGAGAGAGCAAAATGCCCCCTTGTAGTCCCGGATTTGCAATAAACGTGACTCCTTAATTCGACTTCTTGGGGCGTCCTTGTGTGATTCACGGGGTACATTACAGCAGGGAGACTGTTAGGCCCTCATCAGGACCTTTGGGGCTGAGACGTGTAAGGTGATGCCACTCGTTCTCATAAGCTTTCTGTATGATTTCTCACGCAGCCCAAGCGAGAACAGGTGTGGGTGCAAAGGTGACACACAGACCTACTGATAGTAGCAGCAGGTGACAGATAACAGCCAGGGCCACACATACAGAGACTTGAGGAACCAGAGAAGCATCATTGGGGCTATTCAATGAGGCATTGCCTGGATGGTGCATTGCAGGTAAGGTGATCACCAGCTGCGAGGAAAATAAGTGACGATTCTTGCCCCTTTTATGTGGTCAGTGAACATGTCAAATACATTTAAATTCTTTCAAAAGTGACTTAATTTTTAAAAACATTTCTTGGTTCTTTTTGTAAATTTTATTTTATTTTTTAAATCTTTATTGTTGAGATTATTACAGATGTCCCTCTTCTCCCCACCCCTCCACCTGGTTCCCACCCCGACCCAGGCCTTCACCACTCTATTGCCTGTGTCCATAGGTAATACATATCCTACATAATAAAAGGCTAATATGCAAATAGACCAAACGGCAGAATGACCAGTTGCCATGACACGCACTGACCACCAGGGGGCAGACGCTCAATGCAGGAGCTGCCCCCTGGTGGTCAGTGTGCTCCTACAGGGGGAGCGCTGCTCAACCAGGAGCCAGGCTCATGGCTGGTGAGCGCAGAGGTGGTGGGAGCCTCTCCCACCTCCACAGCAGTGCTAAGGATGTCCCAACTGATGGCTTAGGGCAGTGATGGCGAACCTTTTGAGCTCGGCGTGTCAGCATTTTGAAAAACCCTAACTTAACTCTGGTGCCGTGTCACATATAGAAATTTTTTGATATTTGCAACCATAGTAAAAGATTTATATTTTTGATATTTATTTTTTATATTTAAATGCCATTTAACAAAGAAAAATCAACCAAAAAAATGAGTTCGCGTGTCACCTCTGACGCGTGTCATAGGCTCACCATCACGGGCTTAAGGGAATGGGCCTAAGCCATCAGTCGGACATCCCTCGAGGGCTCCCAGACTGAGAGGGTGCAGGCCAGGCTGAGGGACGCCCCTCCAAGTGCACGAATCTCGTGCACCGGGCATCTAGTATACATATAAGGTCTTTGTTTAATCTCTTCCCACCCCCTGCCCCGCTTCCCTCTGAGAATAGTTTGTTCCATTTCCATGCCTCGATTCTATTTTATTTACCAGTTTATTCTGTCCATTAGATTTCTCATTTGTTTATTTGGATTTTTAGATTCAATTGTTGATAGGTATGTATTTGTTGCCATATTGTTGTTCATATTTTTTTATCTTTTTCTTCTCAAAGTATATCCTTCAACATTTCATATAATACTGGTTTGGTGGTGATGAACTCCTTTAGCTTTTTCTTATCTGTGAAATTATCTGACCTTCAATTGTACATGATAGCTTTGCTGGGTAGAGTAATCTTGGTTTTAGGTCCTTGCTATTCATCACTTTGACTATTTCTTGCCACTCCTTTCTGGCCTGCATAGTTTCTGTTGAGAAATCAGCTGACAGTCATATGGGTACTCCCTTGTAGGTAACTAACTGTTTTTCTCTTGCTGCTTTTAAGATTCTCTCTTTGTCTTTAGCTCTTGGCATTTTAATTATGATGTGTCTTGGTGTGGGCCTCTTTGGGTTCCTCTTATTTGGAGTTCTGTATGCTTCCTGGACTTGTAAGTCTATTTCTTTCACCAGGTAGGGGAAGTTTTCTGTCATTATTTCTTCAAATAGGTTTTCAATATCTTTCTCTCTTCTTCTGTCACCCCTATAATTCGGATGTTGGTACGCTTGAAGTTGTCCCAGAGGCTCCTTACACTGTCTACGTATTTTTGGATTCTTTTTGCTTATTGCTTTTCCGGTTGGGTGTTTTTTGCTTCCTTGTATTTCAAATCATTGATTTGATTCTCAGAATCCTCTACTTTACTGTTGAATCTCTGTATATTATTCTTTATTTCAGTCAGTGTATGCTTAATTTCTGACTGGTCCTTTTCCATGTTTTTGGAGGTTTCTAGAAGATTCTTCAGCTGAGACTACAGTGGGAGAGTAGCTATGCAGGAGCAGAACTTGCTTCATTGGGGCTTTGGTGCTCACTGAGTCTGCCCCTTGAGTGTGTCCCTTGTGGATGTGTGGAGTTGTAATCTGGATGGTCTCACACTGACCACTGGGTACATTGGCTCTTGGGTCTCCAGGGAGGTGCCAAGTCAGCCAGTGCCTCGGGCCACCCAGCAGGAGCTACAGAGAGATCTGCAGATTCCTCCTGTTTGTATCGGGTTTGAAGTGCCCAGGTGAGGCCCAGCTGTGAAGTGAGGCAGGCTGGTGCTGGTGCTGGGTCTTGGGCCTTTTATTGTTAGGTTTTGGGATCCTTGACCCAGCTGCAGCTTGTCGAGAGAATTTAGGCTGAGTAAGGACAGGCCATTTATATGCAAAAGTTGTTGCCAGCGTGGGTGGGGCTGTAAATTGGATGAGGCGGGGTCTTAGGGAATCACCAGGGTGGAGCAAACAGAAATGGCTGCCGGTCAGCCCTGCACCGGGGAGGTCCCAGCACAGGAACAATGACCGCTGTGAGGACCTCCGTCTGGAAGAAAGCCGCCCAGAGCTCCTGCCCCGATGCCAGATAGTCCAGTTCCTCCTCATGAGTCTGTGTTCCCCAGATGCTCGCCTGACACTGGGGCGCAGAGGAAGCAGGACCTTGTAAGTTCAGTTCGTGGTGCCGGCCTGTTAAGCGGAGCAGCTGGGTCTCCAGCAGCCTCGGTGTCACTGAGCCCCAGGCCACACTGGTTTTTACAGCCTGTAGTCCTCACTGCCCCTAGAGGCTTCTTTCCCAGCGCTGGGACCCTGGGGTGGGGGTCTGGTGTGGGGCTGGGACCCCTCGCTCCTCACAGGTGGCCTCTGCAGAGGCGATCTCCCTCCCGATTAAAAAAGCGGCCCACGTGGGTGCCGCACCAGCCCGTTCCCCGCCTCTGCCCCTCCTACCCATCTCAGTGCACTTTCTTCTTTACTCCTCTAGTTGTGGGGCTTCCACTCAGCCAGCTTTCCAGCGGTTCTGGATGATGGTTCTTCTGTATTTTAGTTGTAATTTTGATGTGCATGTGGGAGGTGGCGAGTACAGGCGTTTACCTACGTCGCCATCTTCCATCCTAAGTTTCTGCTTCCACCTCTTGGTTCTTGGTGGAGGGAGCTTAACTTATCTGAAACATTCGTTAATAACATCTCATTCCACCGACATGATGTAGGAGTGAGGTGCTACTGCGTTTACCGTTACTGAGTGCTCATGGCGGTTTCTCTGTTGGAAGCAGCGTGGGGAGGCTTCCAGGCAGGATCACAGCTCTCACTCCGTGCAAGACCCTGAGGCAGTGAAATTGCTCCCATCAGAGTGACGGGGTGGCTCAGATCTCTGCGCCTCCCGTGGGTTTGTGGGACGTGGTGACAGATATCACCATCCCAGCCCTTCTGTGCCCCTTCCTAGAAGACTGCCAACTGCAGTCCTGTTTCCATGGAAAGCACCCAGGAACATGCAGGAAAGCAGCAGAGAGCAATGGACTTGGACGTCTCTGAGCTGACACTGCTGTCGGCACCGCGGGCGCCGTGGGGAAGGGCGTCTGTCCGTTCCTCAGGTGTGATGGAGGCTCAGATGCTGAGTTTCCCTTCATACAACGCCAGTTCCCAGCCAAGTCACTCAGACCTTTGAAAACAGACTCTAAAATAGCGTGTGATATCCTGGAGGGAAAAACAAACCATGATTTAGTCAGGGGTGGGCAAACTTTTTGACTCGAGGGCCACAATGGGTTCTTAAACTGGACCGGAGGGCCGGCACAAAAGCATGGATGGAGTGTTTGTGTGAACTAATATAAATTCAAAGTAAACATCATTACATAAAAGGGTACGGTCTTTTTTTTTTTTTTTTTTTTTTTAGTTTTATTCATTTCAAACGGGCCAGATCTGGCCCGTGGGCCGTAGTTTGCCCACGGCTGGTTTAGATCACAGAGTGAGGACTGCGCGGTACAGCGTGCTCAGGGAATGAGCCGGTGCAGGTCATCAGGGATGGCCAGGAGAAAGCCCTGCTGCGCCCGCGAATTCTAACCTGAGACGCACCTGTGATGTTCCCAGTCCGTACCTGTTGCTGCTCCCCAGCTCTGGGAACCCTGGGTCCTTCAGTCACAGGCTGACGCTCTATCCGCCGAGCCCAACCAACAAGGGCAGGAGCGTCTTCATGAGCTTTTGTGCACTAAGCCATGCTCACCACGCCAGGGAGCAGCTCGGCGCCCACCTGAGGACGCGCAGGGAGACGAGGCTGTTGATGTTGTTTCGTCGTGACCACGGCGTTTGGGGGTTCCTCCTTCAGATTCGTTTGCCACAGGCTGGGTGCCATGTCACTGCGGAGGGCAAAGGTCAAGAATGGTGAGCAGTGCCAGCCGGGGTCGACCTCATTTAATTGGGGATGATGACGAGAGAGCCCGGTGAGGCAGCCCGAACGAGAGAACTTTAGCCCAGCGGTTCCCGACGTGGGCACGTGCCCCGGGGGGCAGTTTGACTTTAAGGGAGCAATTTGAGAATGAGTCATGAACAGTGAAGTTTCTGCATTTCTTGTGGTTCTAGGGGCCTCATATACAGTATGTAAACATATGTTGTCACATCTTTATGCATTTCAGTTCTCCATTACATGTTTTGAAGTTTTATTTGCTATTTTTCATATCACTTCATATTTTATTATTTTTTAAACAGTTTCTTAGTGATTTCTTCCTCGATCCTCCCACTGTTCTTTCGTTCTTTTATTTGTCTCTTTCGTGGCTGCCATGTTCTTTGGAAGCTGGTCTAGACCAAGTTCACGGCCTTTTTGGCTCCCTCCATGTGAACAGGGGTTCACTTTCTGAATAATAAGAATTCTGTGTCACAGGGAGGGGGGGCACCAGGATGTGAGAGATGGTGAGGTGGGCCACGGCCAAAACAAGATTGGGAGCCACGGGGCTGGAGTGAGTGGTGGGCAGCTGACGCCCATCTCAGCTCAGGCCCATCCTCACTCCGTCCATCTTGCAGTAGCTCGACCCTGAGTTCTAGACGATGACATCTTTGGACTCGCTTACGGGTTCTATGCCAGGGTTGACCCAGTCACTGCGATGACGGCACCTCCTGTTGAGTGTTCATCCTGAGCCGAGTTCCCTGTGCTGAGCCCCTCGCACATTGGCTCGGACCATCATCACCGCCACCCTGAGGGCCCTCCAATGACTTCCCAGAGACTCAGAAGTTCAACCAAACTGTTCCAGGGCCGCCAAGGCCGGCACGATGGCGCCCATCCCCGCCTCCCGTCCTGCTGCTTTTGAGTGCATGGGGACAGCCGACAACGCGACGGCGTGAAAGGTAACTCATCCTCTCGTCCTGCATCACCCTTCGTCTCCCTCAGTGCTTCCGTTTTTCTTTTCAATATTACCAAGCAGCCTGCAGAGGGTGCACTTTCCTTAACTTAGGCCTTGTAACCACTTTCCAGAGAGGACACGTTTTATGAGTAAAAACTATTGTCCAAGAGGAGAAGGAGGGGGGGACAGCTTTTCTCTTCCCTCTGTCCAACGTTACAAAGCAGAATCTATAAAGGGCAGAGGGCACGCGGTCTCTTTCAGCTGACAGAAAAGTCAGGCTCTGTGACTTCCTTTTTTAAAAATAACATTGACCTCAGAGAGGAAGGCGAGGGAGGGAGGGAGACATCAGTGAGGACAGAGAATCACTGATCGGCTGCCTCCTGCGCCCCCCACTGGGGATCGAGTCCACAACCAGGGCATGTGCCCTTGACCAAAATCGAACCAGGACCCTTCAATCTGCAGGCTGGTGCTCTACCCACTGAGCCAAACCAGCTGGCGCTATGACTTCCTTTTTAGGTGGAGCCGGAATCATCAGGCCCATGTCCTCCCTCATGGACTGCGGTTTTTCAGTTTGTTACATTCTTGGGACTCCTTTTCCCTGTGTGTGTGTGTGTGTGTGTGTGTGTGTCTTCCCCTCCTTCAGTAACAGCCTTGTCTATAACGCACCCTGCACATGTCATTGCAAAGTTTTTTAGTCGTCAACATTAAACAAGTAAAAAGAAACAGGTCAAATTAATTTTAAAATAGACCCTATTTACTCCAACTTATCAAATTTTCGTCATTTTAATGTATAGCCAACAGAACAACATTAGTGCAGTATTTTACATTCCTCTTTCGGCACAAAGGCTCCTAAGCCTGGTGTGAATTTCACCCTCTGGCACGTCTCCATGCGGCCAGTGGCTGCCGAACTGGCGCACAGCTCTCCTCTCCTTCCAACCACGGCTCCCCCAGCCCCAACCCAGCCACAGACATCCGTGTCCCACAGGCGCTCTGTGTGCGGGGCCCGTGTCTAGTTGTCTACTGATTTGGGTCACGTGGGAAAACCGGGAAGCGACGCGTGTTCCTGGGGGAGACTGTCACCTCTACTCTGAGGTCTTGTCAATGGGCTGTAAATAATACTTCTCAGCTGGCCATTTCTAAGTGGCTCTGCCTCCCTCCGTTTAGGGGGGGAGGGAGGGATGCTGAGACCTCCCACTGTGTTTTCTGATCTTCACAAGAATACCCTCTCGTCTTGCCTCCTAGGGGCCGAGGGCAGTGTGACCACTGTTCACTAGGTGTTTCCACTTCATGGTCGCGATGCCCTCTGGGTTGGGTCCTGTTATGACCTCTGTGTAACCTTGAGGATGCACGGGTCAGAGCGTGTCCAGGACCCCGCAGAGCAGGGATTCCACGCTGGGTCTCACGACTCCTGATGGTGGCTCCTTTGACTTCACGCTCCGTGTTTCCCAAGTTATGGGCATGTGGACCTCAAGGCGAGGACGCTGGTGAAGAGCAGAATTCTGCGTGTGGGAGATCGCGTCAGCAGATCCCTCCGTCTGACAGGAGCAAAGAAACCCACCCCTGAGCCCGAGGGCTGTGTGGTTTCTCCTTGAGTTTCCAAGACCAGAACCCAGGGCTCCCCCTCGGAGAGGAAATGTTTCCGGATTTAAACTCCAGTTCACAGGCCATTAGCGATCCTCTCTAAAGAGGAGGCGAGAGGTTTCAGATTCTTCTCAGATCAAAAAAGAACTGACATCAAAAGGTTTGCTTGGGGTCATTTGCCTCATCCTGACTTTGACTTGGCCTTGGTCTATACTTAGCATTTCAGTTTCAGGCCCTGCAACCTCCGTGGAGGGCCAGCCAGAGGCCACGGTCGGCCGGCCGGTGGCCGGGCTGGTGGTCACTCCGAGGCCAGTGCTATCTCTGCACCTTGGAAATCCCCGCTCCCCTCGATGCCCCGGGAGCCGCCCCGAAGGTGCTGTCGGAGCGGACGGCTCCCTGGCTCCTGTCTCTCACATTCAGATCCCCATTCTGCTCCCCTTTCTCCCCGGGGCTGGTTCAGAGGATCACGGCCTTGCCGAGTGCGTGCGATTGAGCTGCTTTTATAGATGGTTTTTATTGATTTCAGAGGAAGGGAGAGGGAGAGGGAGAGGGAGAGAGAGAGAGAGAGAGAGAGAGAGAGAGAGAGAGAGAGAGAGAGATTAACGTCAATGGTGAGAGAGAATCATGGATCGGCTGCCTCCTGCACGCCCCCACTGGGAACCAGCCTGCAGCCCAGATATGTGCACTGCCCGGGAGTGGAATCATGACTTCCTGGTTCATAGGTCGACGCTCAAGCCGCACACACTGCCCTCCCTTTGAGTGCAGGACCCCGCCTGGTGCTTCCTTGTTGCTTTGGCGTGTCCTCCCCACGCTGTGGCTGTGGCCGGAGAGAGAGGTCGGCCTGGTGGGCTGTGGGGCTGGGTTCACCTCTGGGTGTGATGCATTCTGCTTACAGAAAACGGGCGTGGTCTGGAGGGCGAATCCCAGGACTAGAAGGGAGCTGTCTGCCATGGCCTTCGCAACAGCCGTCTCCTCTCCGTCACTGCTCTGTGCAGGTACAACAGTGGCCTACGTTAGTCATACACATCCTACTTGCTTTCACAGTTTTGAGGGTATGCATGTGACCCAGTTCCGAGGAACGATTTTCTCCCCGACCCTAAGCCTCCCCTTCCCCCTGCCCCCTGCTTGGAAGGTGACATGTGGGGATGTGGTGTGTGGAGCCACAGCAGCCATGGTGAGGCCATGAGGACATGAAGGTGTGGGAACAACAGGGAAACTCAGAGGAGCCCTGGCTTTCCCGAGCTGTGAATGAGCCAATCCTATTCTGCACTTTTTGTTCTGTGGGAGGGAGTCCATCGGTGAGGACATTTTATCGCATGTTCTGCTAATGGCTAATGGCAATGTCATCGCTGACATGGAGACTCCTGCTCCAGGCACTGTGTAGATTTTGTGGTCGTCATCACTGCTCCGTGCAGATGAATTGCTGTTCTCTCTCTTTTTGGATGTGAGTAAACGGAAGCTCAGAAATGTAGGGTGTTTTGTCCAACACCGTGGCAGGCAATATCCTTATACCTACCGTAGTTGCCGGCGTATAAGACGATTTTTTGGCCCTGAAAAATATGCCTCCAAGTGGGGGGTCGTCTTATACGCCAGGTACACTTCAGATAGACTGCCCATAGTGCTTGCCCCGTGCCATAGTGGCCTCCCGATGCCCGCCCACTTCATTCCACATACCGTTCAGGTATCAGCAGCGCTGCTGGGTGTATGCTCGGCTGTTATGCGATTTTGCTGTTATGCGATTTTACCACACTCGCAAAATCGCACACAGCCAACCATACACCCAGTATGATAGCGCAAAATCGCGAATCGCGATACCATACTGGGTGTATGGTTGGCTGTGTGCGATTTTGCGAGTGTGGTAAATTTGGGTTACCGTATATTTCTTTACATATGCATTGAAGATTCGCGATTTTGCGCTATCATGGTGCCTGTTAGAATGTTGAAGAGCTCGCACTTGCGCACTAGTGAGGTCCCAGGGAGATGCTGATGCAAGGGTGGACCAGACTGCTATAGTGACAGGGCGGGCAAACAGGGAGCAGGGACCAATCAAATCAGGCTTTGTATACAGCCAACAGCCAACCACAATACTGCCCCATTGTACAGTACAGCATAGAAAATGTCGACCAGTCAAACCCCTATCATCCCTATCATGGCACCAAGATGTCGTTGATGAACTTTT
The DNA here is from genome assembly GCA_036010255.1 of Myotis pilosus. NCBI lineage: Eukaryota > Metazoa > Chordata > Mammalia > Chiroptera > Vespertilionidae > Myotis > Myotis pilosus. Next base: position 249,450 of record JASKON010000002.1, read on the forward strand.
CATATCAGATGATGAAGAGGAGTTTGAAGGCTTTTAAGGTGAAACTGTCACGCCAGCAAACTTGCTAGGGACTTGCCCGGCACTTGCTCTCTCCCTCTATTTGTTATCTTACTTCTATCACTGACAGTCCCTCTAGGTTGTGGGCTGCTTGCCTGTGTTCCTGAGAAGCATCTACGGTACCAGTCTATAGAGTGTGTTTTCTTTAGTGAATTACCGGTATGTTTACCAGTAATAAACTTGCACTGTTTTATGTATATGTTTGATTACATACAGCCTTGTGACAGTTTTCCTGCATGTCATAAGCATTTGAATATAAATTAAAATGTTAAAATCAAATCTGATATTGTTTTACCTTTTATTTGGTGTGTGGAAGGTGTGCGGAAGAGGGGGTAGTCTTATACGGCGAGTATATAACAAACTCTGTATTTTGAGTGGAAATGTTAGGGGGTCGTCTTATACGCCCAGTTGTCTTATACGCCGGCAAATACGGTACGTTTCAGTCAAAGTGACACCCCCACTGTTACCTTTAATCAGTGGTTCCCAACATGGGGCACACACCCCAGGGGGGCAATTTGATTTTTAAGGGGAGCAATTCCAGAATGAGTTATTAACAGTGAATGGTTTGCATTTCTTATGGTTCTAGGGGCCTCAAATACAATATATAAGTAGATATTCTGACATTTATGCATTTCAGTTCTCTATTATGTTTTGAAACTTTATTTGCTATTTTTTCATATCACTTCATATTATTATTGTTTTTAACAATTCCCTTAGTGACTGCTTCCTCGGTCCTCCCCCTGTCCTTTCGTCCTTTTATTTGTCTTTCGTGGCTGCCATGTGCTCTGGAAGCTGGTCTAGACCAAGTTCATGGCCTTTGAGGCTCCCTCCCTGTGAACAGGAGTCACTCTTTGAGGAATAAGGGTTCTGTGTCTCAGGGGCACCAGGGTGTTAGAGATGCTCACGTGGGGCCAGGAGCAGGCTGGGCACCGCGGCCTGCGATAGGAGACGGATGGGAGGGTGGCAGGAGCCTGAGGACGGTGCTTCTCTCCACGGGGGATGTGACCTTTGACTCACAGCCCTCAGGAAATCTCGGTTTTTATTTTAGTGTGTGATCCTCGCTGATGCAAGCCTTTTATTTCTGTTGCCCGTTGCACAGGCCTGTTCGAGGTTCTCTGTCTATAAAAGGCAGCGAGCAGTGCGCCTCAGACGTGTGCCGGCCGCGGTGACATGGCCACGGCTGCTAACTTGGTCTTTCCCATGTCGTCCTCTGGAGCCCATCCCTAAAAGCTCTAATTTGGGGACCGGAGCTGAAGCAGCTCAACGGGATCTCGCCTGCTTGTCATTTAAAGAGCTGAGGCCCTGCCACGGCCGGTTCAGCCTCTCGTCTTTCAGTCCACTCAGCAGTTCTGCTTTCACATTTGGCTGATTTGTGAATGCAAAACCTCCTTTTCTTGATCCACTGCAATCGGCACCTATAAACGGCACCGACGGCCAGAGTGGGGCGTGGACTCAACGTTCCTTTCATAAGTGACCTCAGCGGGGACGGCCGGACCCACAGGCGTGGAGCGCGTGGTCCCCGCGGCTCCCGGTGGGCACAGAGGTGTGCACCCGGGGTCCTGGCGCCCATGACACGCTGTGGGACCCTGGCAAGGGACTCGCCCGCCCTTTGCCTCAGTTTCCACATCTATAAAATGGGAGTGATGGCAGCGCTGACCTCACAGACAGGACTAGTTTCAATGTGTGTAGAGCCCCTTGTTCAGATTTCGGTGAAATGAAAATGCTGGGCCCCTGTTCCAGTTTCGAGGTGACGACACTAGATTGTCGATCCAAGTGTGAAGCCCTCCTGAGTGTAGGGCCCAGTGCCTGGGCCCAGGAAGCTGGCCCTGGTCGTAGGACCGTTGTGAGGATTAAGTGAATTCTTGTATTTAAAGCCCTTAGTGTACTGCCTGGCACAGGCAGGATCCAGGTGAATGTTAGAGAAAACTGACAAAGAAGCAGCGAGGGCCCGGCCGGCGTGGCTCCGTGGCTGAGCGTCGACTATGAGCCAGGAGGCCACGGCCTGATTCCCAGTCAGGGCACAGGCCGGGTTGTGGGCTCGATCCCCAGTGGGGGGCGTGCAGGAGGCAGCCGATCCATGGTCCTCTCTCATCACTGATGTTTCTCTCTCTCCCTCCCTCTACTTCCTCTCTGAAATCAATAAAAAAATAAAGAAACAGTTAGTGAATCTGGGAACTGGAGACACTGTCGCTAGCCCCGGGAAGGACGGGTTCGGTGGGAAGCTCTGCCCGTGGCCCCTGCCCCATTCACGTGCTTGTGTCTACACTGCTTCTTCGGGGAAGGCCTGTCATCCAACTGGCGTTTTTAATGCTTTGAATGTTCTGTGCACACAGCGGGCAGTGGCCATGCCTCGTGAGCGTGGTGTGTTGTTACTTACTTCACCTACAGCATCCAGATGAGACCGGGGCCTGTACCAGCCCTGTCACTGGGCGGGCCCCGGGTCCCTGCCCGATGAAGCCACATGAACTCAGAAGAGTCGAATAAATGACTGGGATCTTGTCATCAAAACTGAACGAAACATACAAGTGTAAATCATTTTTAGAAGTTAAATGTGAGTAGAAATGATGCATGAGTTGCCCTGGGGGCTCAATCAGGGGTGACATAGGTGATTTAAAGGAAACCTTCTGGTTTGAGTGTTTGCAGTGTGACCCAGGCGCCGATTCATTGTCCCTGCCCTGTGGGCACAGCAGCAGGCCCTGCGTACCGTTCTCTGGCGTTAGTTCCTAACCTGCCCTAACAAATGTCATCCGAACATCTCAGGTCAAGGACAGACACAGTTTTCTTGAAATCTTTGAAAAACCTAAACGAGTACAAAATGCTGTCTATATTGTGATTAATCTCCATTTGCTTTTTTTCTTGGTAAAAAGGGAGCGTCATTCTTGTTCACTGAATTTCAGAATCTAAATTTGGGAAGAGAATTCTGAAGGCCCGCTAACGAGGCTCTGCAGAGAGTTCGCTAATGTTTGAATGTAGACATAATCGTAGCAGCATTCAGAGTACGAGTTCGCTGTTGTAAGTCCAGAAGGTTTTCTAAAGCAATGCGCCTTTTTCCTCTGCGGGAATGCTTTCCTGGTAGACAAACAGCTTCCATTTCATGGACCTCGGCCCTGAGGGCACTGGGCATGGACTGGTCTAATTCAAATGACTCGGCTTAATTTGGCAAACGGTGAAATATGGGTCCTTATCTCAGTCACATGCACCCTGGTTAGTGAAGCCACCGTGAACTCCGCCCGAACTACCGGTAGATTTAATACATTCTCAAAGCTCACAGGAGGCCCCGCCCGTGTGGCTCAGTGGTGGAGCATTGACCCAGGAGGTCAGGGCACAGGCCTGGGTTCCGGGTTCCATCTCCACCCAGCGGGGGGCCTGGAGGAGGCAGCCGGTCAATGATTCTCTCTCATTGATGTTTCTATCTTTCTCCTTTCCTTTCTCTCTAAAAATCAATCTAGCCCTACTCAGTGTGGCTCAGTGGATAGAGTATTGGCCTGCGGACAAAAGGGTCCTAGGTTCGTTTACAGCCAAGGGCACGTACCTGAGTTGCAGGCTCCTCCCCACCCCTGGTCGGGGCCCTGGTCGGGGCCCTGGTCGGGGCTTGTGCAGGAAGCAACCCATCAATGTGTTTCTCTCACATCAGTGTTTCTCTCTGTCTTTCCCTCTCTCTTCCACTCTCTCTAAAAATCAATGGGAAAATACCCTCAGTTGAGGATTAAAAAAAAATTCAATATAAACCTGTTTTAAAAAAAAAAGCTCAGAGGAGATGCCCGACCTTCGCCGGGTTCTCTGCCGCCTCCTCCAGGAAGCCTCCTCCTGCTTGGCCAGGGCCGGGAAGCCACCCTTCTCTGGGGCTCACACTGTTTCTGTGCCTCATTTGAGAGGTGAGGCAGCTCATTTGTGGTCGACACGGTGGCTTTTAAGTATATTTTTAAGAAGCGGGGGACGCATCTGAGCTCCGTTTTAGTCCGAATGCGATCACTGCTCAGGCACACGCGACTGTCATCGGCCCGCATCTGTGGGCGGGTCCCGCGCAGCTAAAAACGAGGAGCGGACAGGTGTCCCCGAGGCCCGGCCATCAGTCACCCGTGTCTGCACTGCGGTGACCCCTCCACACGCGGCCGCATTCCAGGCTTTCAGGAGGAGGCCGCGGCAGTCCCGCGCCACTATTTTGGGACGTGATGGCTTAATTCAAGAAACGTAGGACGAACAACCGCGATCGCCTCCTGCCACTGTCGGTGTCCTGGGCTCCCGGTGTTACCGACCGAATGGGCTCTGCCTGGACAGGAGCAGCCGGTGACTGAGAGGCTCGGGGGACCGGCCCCATGGGGAAAAGGAGGGGTTATCTTCCTTCTTTTCCTGCCGATGGCTGTCAAGTGTATTTTTGGTTCATTACAAGCCGTGGACGCTTCACTGAATCAAATCCAGGGAAGGAGTCCTGAGATAATTGTTTTTTCATTTGGGGGCTGCTCCACCCTGAGATGACAGGATGTGGATTCTAAGGCGCTTGGAGAGCATCGGTTTTATTTATTTACTAGAGGCCCGGTGCACGAAATTCGTGTGCGGGTACGGTCCCTAGGCCTGGCCTGCGATCAGGGCCATCTTCCCCAGCTGTCCGCAGTCAGCCCTGCCCCCACCGCCAACCACCCCCGGTCCCCCGTTCTCCATCGGGTGATCGGAGCCTGACAGCTGGGGACCGAGAGGTCAGTGGTTCCCACCCACTCACTGCCCCCGCCTCTGCCACGGGTGGCCCTCTGTGTGTGTGGGGCGACTGGTGGGGCTGGGCCTTGGCCTGGCGTTGCCCGTGTCCCCCGCCCCCCACCTCCAGTTCCCCAATTGCCATTGGGCGATTGGAGCCTACCGGCCAGGAAAGGGACCGAGAGGTGGTCACTGTGCCTCATAGTGACCAATTGAGCAGTTGTGCTGCTGTTAGGGTCAATTTGCATCTCACCCTTTTATTATACAGGATAGAGGCCCGGTGCGTGGGTGGGGGCCCCGGATTGGGGTGGGGGTCCCCGCTGAGGGGCGGGGCTGGCCAGGGCAAGGGGCCGCGGTCGTTCTGGTCTCTGGTTGTTCCACCAATTCAGAGAGAGAGAAGGAGAGAGAGAAACATCAATGATGAGAGAGAATCATGAATCAGCTGCCTCCCATATACCTCACACTGGGCATGGAGCCCACATCCCGGGCATGTGCTGGGAAACCTGACACATCTCTGACGACCATGCCTTTATCTTCTCTCCTGTGAGGCGTGGAGTCTGTTTAGATTCTCGCTCTCCCTGCGCTGAGTTTGTTCCGCTCTCTCTGGTCTGTAATCACCTCGTCCACACTGTCACCTGCTTCCCAGCCCATGCACTCTTGTTCCTATTGTGTCCTCTCCCCATTTCCCATCTTATGGATTTATGGCGACGAGCAAAGCCAAACCAGTAAAAACACAGAACAGCACAACCACAGAGCTTTCCCAGCACTTCGGTAGGCATCAGACATGGGAAAGTTACGCTCCGTCTTGCCTGGAAGCTTTTCAGCAGCAGGAGTGGGGGTCTGGGCTGGAGAGCTTGAGCTCCTGCAGTATCGTTGGAGACAAAGGCTGCAAACTCGCAAACGCCCTCCAGGCCTGGCAATACTACGCACCGGCGGAGCCCTGCACCCACCCACCTTCACGGGGGCACCTTGCAAGCCTCAAGTGCCCAAGCACTTCTAGTCTTGCTCATAGAGTAGACATGGCGCCAAGCTTGGCCAGTGACTGTGGAATGAATGAGTGACTATCCACTCCAAAGCAAAGAGAGTATTTAATGGAAAAATAAAATATATTTGTACAAAAACAACTTTACTGGAGCCCATCCATCCATTTATATAGTGTATATTGCTGTGTTTAACAATAGAAATAGCAGAGATGAGTACTTGTGAGGGAGGCTTATGGCCTAGAAAGCCTAAAATATTACAGAAAAGTTTGCTGACCCATCTTCCTGATGGACAGACTGAGGCTCAGAGGGTTGACGTGTCTGGTCTAACTTGTACAATGTTTAGAAGCAGAATCATAGTTCAAACCTAGGTTTTCTAACATGTCGAATGCCTTTGGGTATGGTTTCCCCTATATTTTTGCCCCTTTGAAAGAATGATCCTGTATAATAAAGAGCTAGTATGCAAATGGTCATCACACTGTAACACTGTCATGCCAGGGCTGGGGGACCTGAGGCTGTGCCCGCCTGCCCTGTGGGGCTTGACGGGGGTGGGGCCGACCGGGTCTGGGTCTCGTGCAATTTCGAGGAGTGTGTGGGTGGGCGGGGACTTGACTCTGGGTCCTGTGGCGCACCCCAGGAGGAAGATTTTCATATACATTTTACTAATTTTCTTTCATCTCTGACACTTTTATTATCAAGAAAGGGCAAATAGTAATATTAAAATATTTCCTCTAATTAATTCCCTTTTAATGTGCACGAATTTTGTGCACCGGGCCACTAGTTTTACTTATAAAGTACTTATTGTCTTCCCTGTTATTGTAAGTACTTTCCTTGTATTAAATCATTTAACCTCCATATTCAGATTGGGGTGAGGCAGGAGCTGATAAACAGGGGCCTGAGGCTGAATCTAGGCAGCTGTTCATTTTGTAAATAACATTTTGCCCTGGCTGGTATTTTCCAGTGGATAGAGCATTGGCCTGCAGACCGAAGGGTCCCAGGTTTGATTCCGGTCAAGGGCATGTACCTCGGTTGCAGGCTCCTTCCTCGGCTCTAGGCGGGGCTCGAGCAGGAGGCAACCAATCGATGTGTTTCTCTCATGTCGATGCTTTCCGTCTCTCTTCCACTTTCCCTAAAAATCAATGGAAAAATATCCTCGGGCGAGGATTAACAATCAATAAGTAAATTTTTGTTGGGACACACCACGCCCATTTGCTTCCTGTCTTTGTAAATAAAGTTTGAGCCCACCCATTCAAAGGCGTCCCTCTGTGGCTCCCACAGAGCCCGCAACAGCCTGGGAAGTGTGAACACATGTTGTCTGGCCCTTTATAGAGAAGGGCCTGGTGGTGCTGGGACTGCTGATCATTTCACCATCGTGAAATATTTCGTTTTTGGAGACAGCAGGCTGCACAGGTCACAGAGCCTGGGAGCGAACTGTGAAGACTGGAGAAAACGTCTGTAGACCCTTCTCCAAACGCTGCATAGACAGTAGTGTGTCTCGTGCAAATGTGCTGACCCATCTTCCTGATGGCTCAGAGGGTTGACGTGTCTGGTCTAACTTGTACAGCAAGTTACTCTGCGGAGTCACTGCCTGGCAGGGCCTGGTTGTAGGCAAAGGCATGAAGCCAGGATGGAGGCGAATGTGGGAAAGGCCAGCCGGAAACACACTACGTCCTCCCAAAGTGTTGGCTGAATTGATGAGATCATGTTAGTTGAGGCCACAGTCGTCCCAGGAGCTGCTGTGGGTCTGCTAGGCCGTCACTCAGAAGCTCAGCCTCTGAAAAGCTCCTGCGATCCTATGAGACTCACTTTCTGCATCACAGCAAACACTTACTTATGGCCGAAAAGGACACTGCACAGCTGCCTCCGGAGTCCTCTGTCCGCGTGTTCTCAGTTGGATGCGCACAGCCTCTCTGGTTGAGTTACTGTAGTTTTATTGAATTCTCAAAATGCCATGAGGTTATTTTTGGTTCCGGTTCTGGAAAGCGATTCCACTTGGGGTTCGGATTGTTCCTTTCCTGGGCATGTTTCGCTAAAGAGCCAAGAAGACACATGGTTGCTCCTCTGGGAACGGGAGGAGGAGGGAATATTCATTAGTCTGTGAAAGTCTTGAATTTATACGATCAGACTCGGACAGAGCACACTGAGCCCATGTAGAGGCATCCTTTTTGTTTCTTGCTGTCAAATCGTCCTTGGGTGACGCCTGTCCCTTGGTGGCTCTTCACCTGCTGGGCCTCCGGTGCCGTCTGTGAGGTCAGGAGGCTGCAGGTGGACAAACCATGCCCGGGCCAGTCCTGGGTCCTTCCCCGGAGAGGTCTCTGGGTGAAGCTCTAGGCGGAACCTGTCAGGCGCCCCGACAGTGTCAGCAGGTGACCTTTCCCACCGGGTCCCTGTGCAGCTGCCCCTTTCACTCTGAGCGGCTCCCCGGGGGCCTCGGCTAGGCCAGACGTCAACCCTCCAAGCCTCAGTCTCTCCATCAGGAAGATGGGTCAGGGCGGAGGAGGAAGGGCTACTCATCCCAGGCCTTCCTGTTCCAAGGGGCCAGTTTCATGGAACCCAGATGCTCCAGTCACTGACTGCCATGGCGATGGTGATGGCGATGGCGATGGCCCAGGAGCCGTGCAGATGTGGTATCTGCTTCCCATCGGCACGTGTAAGATGCACGTCTTTGATTCCCTCTGGGTCCGTCATGAAATGCTGGTGCCAGGCGGGCCTGGATGCGAGGCCACTGGGGAAAGTCCCACCTTCGTCTGCTGCAAGCCAAGAGCTGAGAGCCAGGCTTTTGTGTGTGTGTGTTTTTTTTTTAATTTGTTTTTATTGGTTTCACAGAAGAACGGAGAGGGAGAGAGAGAAACATCAATGATGAGAGAGAATCATGGATCGGCTGCCTCTTGCACGCCCCACACTGGGGACTGAGCCAGCAATCCAGGCCTGTGCCCTGACCGGGAATTGAACCGTCACCTCCTGGTTCATAGGTCGACACTGAGCCACACCAGCTGGGCCAGGCTTGTCGTTAATGAAATGACTCGGTTCACACAGACGGCATCTGGCTGGTGGAAACAGCGTGAGCTGTCACCTAATTGTCTGAGTCTCAGTTTGCTCTTCTGCCCAACAGGGATGAGAGGACGGACAGGGATTATCTTATCGGATCTTGGGGAAATGAGGGAGAGACAGTGAATGAGATGCTTCTGATAAATGATAATGTGTTACGCAAGGCGACATGAACTGTCAAATAAAACCACGACAGTAATGATTCCTGGAGAGATTTGCAGTGTGCAACGCAGATACACTTCTCTGTGAGTGCCCTCAGGATCCGAATCGACGCTGCTGGCAGGTGCAGCACGAATTCGCCTCCATTCACCAGGTCAGGGAGACCTGCTAAGTCCTCGCACCCATTGATCGAACCTGTGTGAGCATGCTCAGGCTCACAGGTTAAAAATGAGTGGAAATCAGAGTTTTCATACATTCCCTCCCCCATAATGTCGCCCACTAAGAACGCCTCGCATTAGTGCAGTGCACTTGTTACAATGAGCCGATGCTGGTTCGTCGCTGTTAACTGGATCCCGTAGTTTACATCCCATGGGTTTTGGCAAATGTGTAGTGACATGAGCCCCCCCTTGTAGCATCACATGGATCACGGCCCTAAAACACCCTGCACGCCACCTACTTGTCCCTCCATCTCTCTCCCTGGACTCCTCGCAGCCACTGAGCTGCCCCTGTCTTCCTAGTTTTTCCAGAATGTTCTACAGCTGGGATCCTATCCCTTGGTACGCCATAAGCGTCTATAAACGCAGTAAATTCAAAATACCGTGGCGTATGGGGATGGTTTCTGTTTTGGGCGCGTGGCAGTTAACTGGTTAATAGTGTGCGGCCTTTTGATACCGGCTTCTTTCATTAGTAATGTTCACTGGAGTTTCCTCCACGTCCGCGTGTGGCTGGAGAGCTCACTTTTCACGACTGAATAACCTTCCACGGCCCGCCTGGACCCCAGCGATGCGCCCGCCATCTGCTGAGGGCAGGGCTGCTCCACGCGGCTGTGGTGAGTGCAGCGGCCCAGGCTCCCGGCAGGTCTGTGAGCTCCTGCGCGGTCAGCTCCTCGGGGTGAGCAGCCAGGAGCATGGCCGCTGGGTCCCTCCTGGGAAACCACGGCCCAGCTCAGGGTCAGTGCCATCTGCATCCCCACCTGGGGGACGCGCATTCCTGCTGCTCCACGTCCCCCCAGCGGGGCGGTGTCGCGCTCTGGAGGTCAGCCTTCCTAACAGGTGTGCAGGCCTCCTTGTTTGTTTGTTTTTTGGTTGTTTGTTTCTTTAAATACATTTTATTGATTCTTACAGAGAGGAAGGGAGAGGGATAGAGAGTTAGAAACATCCATGAGAGAGAAACATCGATCAGCTGCCTCCTGCACGCCCCCCACTGGGGACGTGCCCACAACTAAGGCACATGCCCTTGACGGGAATCGAACCCGGGACCCTTGAGTCCGCAGGCCGGCGCTCTATCCGCTGAGCCACACCGGCCAGGGCGTTTGTTTTGTTGTTTTCTTAATTTGTTTTTGTTGATCTCAGAGCGGAGGGAGAGAGGGAGAGAGGAACATCCATGACGAGAGAGAACCATGGATCGGCTGCCCCCTGCACGCCCCCCACTGGGGATGGAGCCTGCAACCCGGGCCTGTACCCTGACCGGGAATCGCACCGTGACCGCCTGGTTCGTAGGTCGATGCTCAACCACTGAGCCACGCTGGCCAGGCTCAAACCTCACGTTGGTAACGGGGCTCCTGGCTGTTGCCGTCTGAGCGTGGGCCTGTGGCCGCGAGTGGGCTGGGTGCCTGGTGCTGCCCCAGGGCGTTCCTGCCGACTGGGGTCACACTGTGTGTGCCAGTGCACGGGCACAGCCAGGCCGGATTGGGCCACGCTGAAGACATTCCTGTCGTGTGACGCAAGCCTGCTTGTATTTTAGGTTTGCCAGGACTAATGAGTTCGAGCATTTGGCCTCTCCGCAGTCGCTGTTCATCAATGCCTCTGACAGGAGGAGGGCTGCACCCGCCCTGCTTTTTCTAGAAGCATGACCGCATCCCCGCTGTCGGGGAGGCGAGGGCAGGAGGGGTGGCAGCGGGAGAGGAACAGGAGGCCCGGGGGACACGGGTCTGGGACAGCAGGTAGCGGAGCGGCGGGCAGCTGTCGCTGCTGCTCAGACCGCCAGTGGCCGCGGCAGGTGCAGGGCTCGGAGTCTCTGTGCACAAAGGCGCCGGGCGGCCAGCAGCGCTGCCCTGGATTACACGAGGGCACACACCCCGCCAAGTGAGGTAAGGAACAGGTGTGCCCGCCGCTCACCGGGCGGGGCGCAGCCGGCTGGCCGAGCTCTGCCGGCCTAGGCGGGATGGGAAGGCATCTGCTCTCGGGCCCTGGTCACACCGCGTCCCCGACTTGGCCGCCGCCGCCCTGGAGGCACAGATGTCTCCGTCGTGCGGGGAGCAGGCCTGTGTGTCTGTGTGTCACCTCCCTTCCCATCTCTGGAAGCCACAGAGCTGGGCGGACTCCCTGGTGCAGGACGCGCTGGGAGCCCCGGCCAGGAGGGAGCCCGGCTGTGCATCCTTAGACGTAGTGATGTGGCCTGTGGACCGTGACTTTTTCTTTTAGCCACAAGGTCCAGGGGGTTTTACAGTTTGTTTTGTTAAATGTGAGACGGTCTGTTCTGCTCCCGGGAGCAGGCGGCTGACAAGACGCTGGATTCCAGGCAGACCGGGCTGCACAGGAGGGAACGTCAGGGCTCAGAGGAAACGCTCCCGGGTCGAGAAGCAGCGATTCCTGCCACCCTGTCCCCAAGTTGGATGCTTCATGTTCCCACCCTTTCTAACTTAGAAGGACAGGACTTGGGGAGCCATCGCTCTCTGCAGTGCGAAACGAATGGGCCGAACGCGATTCTCATTTCATGATAAGCAGTTGGTGTTTCCCCTCAAAGCTAAAAAGGTGGAAAAAAGCCTGTTTTCTTTCCACATTCTGGGCGAGATGGTTCCGTGTAGGTTACGTCTCACTCACACGCACATATGTATGCCTCGCTTTGGCTCTATAAATAATTGTGAAAACAAACCCAATGTTCAGGCACTATTTTTAGGTGGAGAAAAGTGATGGGAAAGACTCAGGGCCCTTCCTGTGAGAAAATGCCCTGCCGACGCGGTTCCCAGAACCCCGAGAAGGGCGCTGAACGGTGATTTATATTTTGCCATTTTTGGAGACATTTTCCTTAAAATATCCTTCAGCGCTTTTTGGTTTGCTGTCTACACGGGAAGGAAAGCAGAGGGTTTAGGGGAAACATGACTGAAAACAGAGATGTTAAATAGATGTATTTAAGGAACCAAGACATTTATAACATCTTTTCCTGGTGCCAGTGAACAGAAAGCGATCCCACACCTCGGCTTGGTGTCTTCGGGCGAATGATCTTATTGTGACACGTGTGCTTGGCCCCCTCACCCCCCTCATCCCCCCTCATCTGTGGGCTGTTTTCCTGTTCGTTCTGCCCTCGTTGGTTCATTAATGGTAATGTGATGGGTGAGGTAGAACATCAGGAGGACGTTAGCAGTTTTGTGTTCCGAACCGTGCAGGCGAAGACACGCAGCCTCAGAGATGCTGGCAGGTTCACAGGGAGCGAGTCCGTGTGTAACGCACACGCTGTCCGTGCGATGCCTGCGGGATATTTCAAAACAGCCCTTGTTACTCCTCAAAGGACCCCCGATGCTTCTCCTTTGCCTCCTGGTCAGTCGTTCACACCCCATAGACCAGCCGTGGGCAAACTATGGCCCGCGGGCAGGATCCGGCCCGTTTGAAATGAATAAAACTAAAAAAAAAAAAAAAAGACCGTACCCTTTTATGTAATGATGTTTACTTTGAATTTATATTAGTTCACACAAACACTCCATCCATGCTTTTGTTCCGGCCTCCGGTCCAGTGTAAAAACCCACTGTGGCCCTCGAGTCAAAAAGTTTGCCCACGCCTGGCCATGGACCTTGGAGCATGGGAAGCGAGCCCAGTCTAATGGCGACCACCCCCTGCCCCAGGACTTCTCCCCTCAATTAAAAACGAGGTGCAAGACCTGCAAGACCTGGAGGGGCCAGGGCTGGGCTGGTCAGTGTGAAAGGATGCGATGAAAGTCCGGTATATGTCGCTCTAGGTGTGTGTTACAGAGCAGCATTGTTAGGTCAGAAAGAGGACTTGGACTGGGGCCGGGACACTGTGGATGCAGGGAAGGAAGGCCGGGGACTGGGCCGTCTTTACAATAAGAAAGCGACACTTCACCACGCACCCCCCCACCCCCCTGCCAAGGCCCCGCGGGTGGCAGAGACCTGGACAGTGACGATGCCCCCCCCCACCTGCCAAGGCCCCGAGGGTGGCAGAGACCTGGGCAGTGACGATGCCCCCCCACCACACACACACCCCTGCCAAGGCCCCGCGGGTGGCAGAGACCTGGGCAGTGACGATGCCCCCCCACACCCCTGCCAAGGCCCCGCGGGTGGCAGAGACCTGGACAGCGACGAGGCCCCCCACCTGCCAAGGCCCCGAGGGTGGCAGAGACCTGGGCAGTGACGATGCCCCCCCACCACACACACACCCCTGCCAAGGCCCCGCGGGTGGCAGAGACCTGGGCAGTGACGATGCCCCCCCACACCCCTGCCAAGGCCCCGTGGGTGGCAGAGACCTGGGCAGTGACAATGCCCCCCACACCCCTGCCAAGCCCCCGCGGGTGGCAGAGAAGAGACCTGGGCATGACGAAGTCTCTTGTCCCCGCAGCTGGAAGACCCGGGGGACGGCCGCGGCTCCGGCGCCCACATGCTCAGCACCGCCAGGGTTTCTGCGGATCGGCCCGTGCGCATCGCCTTCAGCCTCGGCCAGGCCTCAGGTGCGCCCTCCGTCCCCTCCCACTCCCCCCCCTACCCCCCTGCGCTTGTGCAGGGAGCCCGCTGACCTTGACCTCCTGACCTCCATCAGGTCCCGGCTGGGTGGCTTCCCTGTCTCTCGTTCTTGGGTCATTTTAGTCCATTTTCTCTTCTTTTCTTCCTTCCCCGCGTCAGCTTTCTGTTAGCGAGTCATGGGCTGCACTTTCCGACACAGCCAAGCGGGTCATTGCTCAGTCTGCTGAGAGCTGGCGGTCAGAGGGTGTAAAAACACCGCGGTCTCGCTCTCGGCTCCAGCAGCGTCTCCTGCAGCTGAGCTGCTGGGCGGGTTCCCACACACGCGGAGGGAGGGGTAGGGAGGCGAGGTGGGGCGAGGCATGGGCAGGTGAGGCGGCTGGTGTGTGGGCAGGCCAGGCGGGGTGGTGTGTGGGCAGGTGAGGTGGCTGGTGTGTGGGCAGGTGGGGTGGCTGGTGTGTGGGCAGGTGAGGTGGCTGGTGTGTGGGCAGGCCAGGCGGGGTGGTGTGTGGGCAGGCCAGGCGGGGTGGTGTGTGGGCAGGTGAGGTGGCTGGTGTGTGGGCAGGCCAGGCGGGGTGGTGTGTGGGCAGGTGAGGTGGCTGGTGTGTGGGCAGGCCAGGCGGGGTGGTGTGTGGGCAGGCCAGGCGGGGTGGTGTGTGGGCAGGTGAGGTGGCTGGTGTGTGGGCAGGTGAGGCGGCCTTCTCCAGGTGGTGAGGTTGAGGCGAGGCCGCTTGCACAGAGCTCCCCATCACACTCCCCTCAGGGCCTCTTCACACACCTGGAATCGCACCCCCTTTGACACGGACTTGTCACGGCGGTGACAAGGGGAGGTGTGCATGTCCATGCGTGTCGTCTGTCGCCCTCGGCCAGTGTCGTATCCGTACATGTCATACATAGGACGTCCCCCCAGTGAACACACACACTTGGAATAAAGGCAGTGCTCATTAAAATACATTTCACTTTCAAAATTGAGGTATCAGCTGTGAAAGTGTGTGTACATGTTTGGGGACCCCTGCTATGGTGCATATGTTACATATGTGTGCACATACATGTACACATGTACACACATATGACATGTAGGCCTAGGTGCAAACAGCGTGGCCACCTAGACCTGTCTTTTGAGGGCTGGTTGCCTCTCTGCCACTCCATCCACCCACCTGTCATCTCCCGTCACCCATCTTTCCTCCCTCGGTGCCTGTGGGTGACACTGTGACCAACAATGACTGAAGAGGGACAGGTCCATCCCCAAATGATGCCGCCCAAGCAGCTGGGCCCCTGAAGTCCCTGACCCGCAGTGCCCATCTCCAAAGGCACCTTCTAACGCGGGCGCCCGGGCAGGAGCTGGCGTTTGCCCACGTTTCTCCAAACAGGCGCCCAAGAGCCCCGTCAGAAGGGTCCGGCCCAGATGGAAGCGCGTCTGCAGCCTGGCGTGTGCAGGGCCTGGCTGCGCGGGAAGAGGCTTTGCGCACAGTGGGGGCGCCCTGGGACTTGCCGGGTCAGGGGTGTGCAGGTCACGCCGTGCTGCCCTTTGGATTCCAGTGCGTGTGGCGCACACCCCCCGAGTTCAGGGGAGCACCCAGACTGTCGCGGGACGTGGGCACCGAGGGGGACTGTGGGGAGCAGTTCATGGCCTTGAACTTATTGTCGAGGCGTCAGCAGAGTCCACGAGGAAAGGACTCGTTTCCTAGGAGCCTCATTCAGTGCTCCTTCCCTCAGACATGTCAGGTCTGTTTTTCTTCTTCCTCCCCCTCCTTCTCCTCCTCCCCGTCTTCCTCTTCCTCCTCCCCTCCCCCTCCTCCCCGTCCTCCTCTTCTCCATATTTCTCTGAGATGGATTGGGATAGAGATTAAGAACATAGGGCTCTAGCCTCAGCAAGGCACGGCTTCTAGACCCATTTCCATCACAATGTTTCTGATTTTGTGTAAGTCACTGCACGTGCTGAGCTGCAGTGTTTGGTGAGATGTGTGAGATGATTGGCAGCCGTGAGACTCGTGTTAGCCCTGGGCAGGCGCACGTGCTTCCCGCAGATTCCATCCCAGCTGTCCCTGCACCTGCATCTCACACGTTACCCGCTGTCAAGGCCGAGGCTCAGGACCAGTGACCAGGGACATGAGGGACCAGTTAGCCAGCTGGGGGTCGTGGTGTCCCTGCTCCCCTTGTCCCTGATCTGACCTTTACTTCATTTCTACGCTCCCAGATCTGCCCCAGGTGGGCGAGGCGGCAAGAGGGCACGGCACGACGCTCCCTCTAGGTTTCTTGAGGCAGAGAGTGGGGGGCCGGTGATGCACAGAGCAGGTGCAGCGCTTCTGGGAGAAACCTGGTCAGGAAGAGCAGGATGGGTTCCATAAACACTAAAACTCCCGACCCCCGGAGCGAGGGCTGAATAGTGGGAAGTGACCGGCCATTCCCGAGCCTCTCTGACCCAGGAGGACCATTGTTATACCCGTTTTACGGGTGTGAACAGTGGGCTCAGGGAGGGTAAGTAACTTGCCTCAAATGGCAGCCAACAAATAGCATTAAAAAGGGACTCGGCCCATTTGGAGGTGGGTCCCTGTCATAAAAGTGAAGCCCGGCCTGGCCGGTGTGGCTCAGTGGTTGGGCATCGACCTATGAACCAGGAGGTCACGGTTCGATTCCGATCAAGGATACACACCCGGATTGTGGGCTCGATACCTGGTGTGGGGTGACGGAGGACGGTCAGTTCTGATGTTTTTAGAGGAAGAAGAGGGGACGTAGAGGTAAATTTCATTGGATGGTGAACAACTTCCAAGGGGCTCTTGAAGCAGGTGTTTCTGGGCAAGTATGTGCTGAGCTAAATTAGTAAAAATATTCTTGCAGAAGGATAATTGATAAGAGTCACAAAGTGATAGCAGCAATAATGGCGACCAGACGGCTGCTCCTAAGAAACGTGACACCTGCGCTCAAACCTGACCCGGTTCCCGGTGGAGAACACTGCGGTCTGTCTGACGCTCGACCTTGTTGGCCTGACAGTGCCAGGTCCTGGCTGAGGCCACATGACGATTAATATTAATATTAATATTAATATTAATATTAATGATCAAGAATTGGCAGTCTGCCAGGTGTCGTCCACGTCTCTGCCTGTATCCATGTCTGTATCCACATCGATAGCCCCATTTGTACCTGTATCTATACTTTTGATTTCATGCAGCTGGAAACCTAGTGTGGAGTAAGGAATTCACGTCTCTGATGCTCAGTGAGCAGGAAACCGAGATTGAAAAGAGCCTTTGATGTGTCTCAAAGCGACGTGACGCTCTCGTGAGAAGCTAGGCACCCAGACCTTTAACGAAGGTTGTTTGATATATTATTAATGTGGGTTGGCAGCCTTATAGCACTTACTTTATTTCTATAAATAAAACATTAATCTCAATTTGGATTTAAAATGAAAGTGCCCGAAGTCCTTTTGTGCATCAGTTAAATTTGGGGCAATATTTCATATAGAAAGTGTTTGCTTTGATAGGAGAGTAACAGGGAGACCGTTCTACGTTGAGATTTAAATGAAGAGAGTACACCCCAGGCCCAGGGCGCTGTCCCTTCACTGGCCTGGAGCCCAGGAGGCAGGGCTCTCTGTTCTCTGTGATTCGGAGGAGGAATGAGGGCAGCGTCCACCACACTGGGCCGAGCACGTGCACACACACACACACACACACACACACACACACCACTACCCCTTTTGTCCGACTTGTGGCGACGGAATGGAAGCTAAGCTTGATCATATTAAGCATTCATTGTTATTATTATTATTACTGTTATTTCCTAGGCCCCCGGCTGTGGGATAAATGATTGATGTCTGATCCCTTTACTGGCATCTAGTTCCCGGGATGGAGTATTGCGCCCATTTAGCAGAAGGGAAAACTGTGTCTCAAAAAGGTCACGCTGATTCTCCACGTTCACCACCTGAAGAGCTGACGAGCTTCCGTGCAGGCCTGTCCACTGCATGTCGCACTGACCGCTGTGCCCTCAGCGGTCAGGGCCTTCAGAGGCGAACGTCCCCAGGAACGTGTGTGCGTGAGCCTGGGCGCGTCGCCACGGCCCTCACCCGCTGGCCTGTGAGTGTGTGTGTCCCTGAAGGATGGTCTCCGGCCACCAGCTCGGGCCGAACTGCCCACAGGACCAGCTCCAGGGTCTGGGGGCCGTGCGGTCCTGCAGGCTCCTGGTCGGAGATGGTGAGGAGCTGCAGACGCTGTGGGTGGAGCATGCCACCTGCCTGGGCCCACCTGGCCCAAGGGCCCCGTGGACTGAGCCGGCGGGAGAGCCCGGGGCAGCTGCCCCCGCGGGACCTGCAGGTAGATGGGACGGAGTCTGAGCAGGTGGCCCTCAGGCTCCTGGCTGGGATGGGAAGGAGGTGGGCTGTCCCCCGAGCTGGCTCCTCCGGCCTCTCCTCTGTGTGGATTGGGTCTCCTGGCCCAGCCCCTGATTGTGCCTGGGATGGGGGCCCCGGTGGGGGGAGTCCGGCCAGACTGCCGTCCAGAACAGGGGCTCAGACCCGGTGTGCACACCTGGCCTGGTCTTGACGGAGTTTTCACCTCTCGGATGTAAAACAGGAAATAAGGACACAGCAGCAAGGACTTCTTAGTGTTTGTTTTTATCTACAAAGTGCGTTTATCCAACAAATGGACTCGCTTCTGGCCCAGAGTCACGCTTGTCTTGTGAATCGGGTGTTAAGTGTTCTCTCTGTCATAAGGGCGCTGTGACACGATTCCAGGGTTTGGGGAAAATTGCTGGGGCTCCAGACGGCCAAGCGTGTGTGCCGTGGTGGTCATGGGCCAGAGGGGAGGAAGGCAGGGGCGTGGCGAGAGCCCCGGCGGGACACCCCCTGCCTCTGCCCCAGAGGACGGTCCTACGCTGCTCAGTGCCTCCGGCCGCGCGGGTCCAGCTACTGTGGAGCAGGGAGGGTCCGTGTGGCAGACCCCAGGGTCCCACTTCCTCGGTTCAGGGAGAAACGCAGCGAAGACGGAGGCTTAAGGAACAGAACAGCCGGCAGCTGCTCAGAGGCCCAGATGCCGTCCTGGGCACAGGGCAGAGGGTGCACAGTGGGTGCAACAAGCGAGCTCTATTTTAAGTGCCTTGACTAGTCCATCGCGTCTGCCCACGGGCAGCGGGCATCTGCTGGGAAACGCTCCTCTTCAGTCTCTCCTTCGTGTTTCGCCCTCAGCAGTCTCCTGGGCCCTGGGTGTCCCGCCAGCCCACGGCACCCTTTCGAAAAGGAAGCCTAGGGCTATCTCCTCAGCACATGACACTGTGACAAGGCGACTGGCCGAGGTAGCCTAGGGCCCGTCGCGGCATCCGGTCAATATTTGGCAAATACATGAATTTTTTAAAAAATATGTTTTTAGTGATTTCAGAGAGGAAGGGAGGGAGGGAGAGACATCCACGATGAGAATCAGGTAAATAAATAAGCGTGAGTCAAATACACTGGCATCCGATTTTGTTACAAGCCCGGGGGCTGCTTTTCTTTTTTTAAGAAAAGGGAAGTTGGCCGGGGGTGGGGGCGGCTCCGCGTGGCTACTGTACAGGCCACCTTGGCTTCCGGCATCGCGACCGGCTTGCGGCTCTCAGGAGCCGGTCCAGCGCCGCCGGCCAAGGCCCCCCGAGCTCAGCCAAGTGTCGGGCAGCTGTGTCCCCGGGGCTGAGTCATCTCCCTCCTCCCTGCCGGCCGGCCTCTGACTCATCGTTCCGCTTTTAGCGTATTTGCCTATTTTTAAAACCAGTTGGAGAGGACCGCCACTGTTGGAGAGTAAACAGGCCACACATCACCGCGGGTGCAGCGGGCGGCTCCAGGCCCTGGCGCTGCCGGCGGCCGGGGTGCCAAGGCGGCAGATGGCTCGCCTCCTCACATCTGTCCTGGGTTTTCTCGTTGCCGCGGCCACTTCCTGCTTGGATTAATCCAACGGGATGCACTTTTGAAACTAAAGCCTGACTTTGACCCTGCTTGTAAATGACCAATTCTGTATTTCTCCGCCAACCAATCAGGCTTCCCTGGCAGCCCGAGGCTGGGCCTCCGCTTCTGCGAGCTTGTCAGGGTGGTCCCGCCGATGTGCCCTGCGCTGTGGCTGAACCAGGATGGAGGTTTCTGTCAGGGGCTTCGCCGACTCTGAGGCACACGGGGAATTCGCTATTTTCTTGGCTATAAAAGTGAATTCTTTTTCCCCCAAAATGTTTGTTTTTATTGATTTTTCTGTAGTTTTAGAGCAGTGGTTCTCAACCTTTTGGCCCTTTAAATATAATTCTTCATGTTGTGACCCAACCATAAAATTATTCTCGTTGCTATTTCATCACTGTCATGTTGCTACTGTTATGAATTGTCATGTAAATATCTGATCTGCAGGATGGTCTTAGGCGACCCCTGTGAAAGGGTCGTTCGACCGCCAAAGGGGTCACGACCCACAGGCTGAGAACCGCTGTTTTAGAGAGAGAGAGAGAGAGAGAGAGAGAGAGAGAGAGAGAGAGGAAGAGAGAGATAAAACATTGATGAAAGAGAATCATTGGTTGGCTGCCTCCTGCACGCCCCACCCAGGGGATGGAGCCCGCAACCCTGGCATGAACCCTGACCGGGAACTGAACCCTGACCTCCTGGTTCATAGGTGGAGGCTCCACCACTGAGCCACGCTGGCCGGGCTGTTCTTTTCGTTAATCCTCATCAGAGGATACTTTTCCAATTAATTTTTTAGAGATAGTGAAAGGGAGGGAGGAAGGGGAGAGAGAAAAACGTTGATATGAGAGAGACACATTGATTGGTGGATTCCCAGGGCCTGGCATCAAACCTGCAACCCACGTACGTGTGCTTGACCGGGAAGCAACCCTCCACCCCTCTGGCTGGCACTCTAACCACTGAGCCACCAGCCAGGGCAGAGCCCTTCTTCACTGGGGAACAACCAGAGGCGTTTGCAAAATGCTGGTGTCGCCCCGTGGCCGGACCTTCTGTGTGTGTTGCCGTGAGTGCTGCTTCCCCTGCGTCCTGTCCGTCTCCACTGAGGGAGCGGCGAGTGGGGTATTGGTGCCGATGGCCCAGCCGCCGGGAGAGGAAGGGCCCAGAGTGAAAGTCTGATTTTCCTTCCAGATGGCGCCCCCCCGGAGGACCCCTCGCTGCTCTTCCCGGACCTAGACCAGCAGCTGCAGGTGAGGGCTCTCCCGCATCCCTCCTTCCTTCTCGGCTCCAACACAGAGCTGGGCAGTGGCAGACAGAGGGCCAGGCCCAGGCGCACGGCCCTGCCTGTGACCCTCAGCACCAGCCGGTCGGGATGCGCAAAGGGCGGCTCCTATGCTGGGGGGAGAGGAGGGGCCCTGGGCCGGGAATGCCGTCCGCTCCCCTCTGTCTGGGCCGCGCAGCGTCCACTCCCCTCTGTCTGGTCTGGCTGGGCTGGTGACTTAGTAAACGACGGTGCAGGGGAGGCGACCTCAGCATCCTCGTCCTCGCTCTGCCCTCCCGCCTGCCCGGGGCCCTGACGGCTTCCAAGAGATCAGAACTTCGTCACTAAGTGAAGCTTAGAACCCTGTCTGGTGTGACCATGAGGACGATGTGATCACAGTCGGAGGATCCACTGGAGACGCCCCGTTCAATGCGCCGAGTGGTTGGAAAGGCGCTGACTTAGGGCACTTTGCTTCTCTCTAGACCAGCGGTTCTCAACCTGTGGGTCTCGACCCTTTGGGGGTCAAACGACCCTTTCACAGGGGTCGCCGAAGACCATCGGAAAACACATATATAACTACATATTGTTTTTGTGATGAATCACTATGCTTTAATGATGTTCAATTTGTCACAATGAAATTGGGGGTCACCACAACATGAGGAACTGTATTAAAGGGTCGCGGCATTAGGAAGGTTGAGAACCACTGCTCTAGACGATAGGGGGTGACTCCAGGCAAACTCGGCTCTGGGATGAGGTTTGGCCTAGAAAGCCTGGACACTGGCCTCGGGCCAGACGTCCACATCACAGGTCACAACACAGGTCATAGGTGATTACACAAGTCATTGCACAGGTCGCAGGTCATTGCACAGGTCGCAGGTCATTGCACAGGTCGAGGTCATTACATGGGATGCAGGTCATTGCACAGGTCACAGGTCATTGCACAGGTCGCAGGTCATTGCACAGGTCACAGGTCATTGCACAGGTCGCAGGTCATTGCACAGGTCGCAGGTCATTGCACAGGTCGAGGTCATTACATGGGATGCAGGTCATTGCACAGGTCACAGGTCATTGCACAGGTCGCAGGCCATTGCACAGGTCGCAGGCCATTGCACAGGTCGCAGGCCATTGCACAGGTCACAGGTCATTGCACAGGTCGCAGGTCATTGCACAGGTCGCAGGCCATTGCACAGGTCACAGGCCATTGCACAGGTCACAGGTCATTACACAGGTCACAGGTCATCGCACAGGTCACAGGTCATTGCACAGGTCGCAGGCCATTGCACAGGTCGCAGGCCATTGCACAGGTCACAGGCCATTGCACAGGTCACAGGTCATTACACAGGTCACAGGTCATCGCACAGGTCACAGGTCATTGCACAGGTCACAGGTCATCGCACAGGTCACTACAAGGCCGCCCAGGCTCACACCCGCACGTGGACATCTGCTCAGTCACCACGTACTTTTCCCTAAACGTTGCGTCTGGAAGCCCTTGGAGGGGCTGCAACCTCCAGTTCCCAGCAGACCCGGCGTTTCCTCGCACCCAGCGCCGTCCCCACTGTGGCTGGCCTGGTCCCTGGAGGCACCGGAGTTGGGGACCCATTGCCCTCGGCAGCGGGAAGAACAAGGGTGGCGTCCCCTTTCTCGGCCGTTCTCCCCGCGGAGCCTGTGCCCCGAGCTGGGAACCTGGACGCTGGCGGGCCCTGCGGGGCCCCTGGAGGAGCCTCACCTCCTGCCCAGCCCCGCCCGGTCTCTGCCCAGTGGGAAGCGCTCCGCAGGGCCCTGTCGGGGATAGAGACGCCACAGGGCGCCCAGGACGTGGGGGTCCCCCCAGGGGTCGCACACTCGCTGTCGGAAGACTTCTCTGTCCCCGCACCCAGCGCCCGCCTCCCTCTCCTCCTCGTCCCTGGCGGGATCTGCTGCCCCCGCTGCTTCCTGGTGTCCACACATCCCCCCCTTCCTCTCTTTTCACCGGCTCCGTCTGTGTTTCCATCCGCGTCCTCACACGCACGCGCTCCTGCTGGGCCTGGGCTGTGCCAGCTGCCGGTGTTCTGGCTGGGGCTGCACGATTATAACCATCGACTGGCCCCCGTCACAGTCTTTTCTGCTTTATTTCACTGCCATCCAAAGCTATTTTATTGGCCGGCTGGTGCTTCTCAGTGGTTAGAGCATTGGCCCCTGGACCAGAGGGTTGTGGGTTCAATTCCCGGTCAAGGGCAGGTACCTGGGTTGCAGGTTCGATCCCCAGCCCCGGTCGGGGTGTGCGGGAGGCAACCAATCATGTTGCTCTCACGTTGATGCTTCTCTCTCTCTCTCCCCCTCCTCCTCCCTTCCACTCTCTCTAAAAATCAATGGAGAAATATCCTTGGGTGAGGATTAACCAAAGAAATGTAAAAGGAAACAGGAATGATGCCAGCCCTGGTGCCCGAATGCCCTCAGCTTTGGTGCCACCTGTACAGGAGCTGCCGGGCAAGGGTGTTCCCCACCCACACTCCCGTGTGAGCCTTGCCACAACCGTGTAGCCGACTGGTATGTCCGCTGAGGAGGGGGAGGTCCCATTTTGGTCTAAATGCAGTCGCCAATCCAGACAGCGATTCTGCTGTAGGTAGACTCCCTTCCCGTCACCTGCTCGGAGCCTGTGGGCAGCTTCCCTCGCTTCGATGGGTGGAGGGTTTTTTTTGCTTCTGATTTGCAAGGTCGTCATAGGGGGGTCATAGAACAACCTCATAAAATCTGCTCTGGCTTTCCGATGGCGGTTACACATTCCGTGGCCACGTACAAAACGCGGCTATAAAATATCTATGCGGTGGATGCTCTACCTCCAGTTTGACCCCCAGGGTTTTTCTGTCGCTTTGCCAAGAATGTGGACATGCTGGAGCATGAAATTCATGGTGCTATTTTCACAGAAGCCCAAAACAGCCCCGGGCAAGAATAGCTGTGACCCACACTGCTCTTGATGTCTCTATTAATGCAGAATGTTGGGCAAGAGAGCTTGGGCACGGTAGGTGTTAAAATGAACATCCCTTCAAGACATTCATTTATGGGCTGCGGGCCTCGGCCCAGGGGCAGGTGGTAGGTTGGTTCTATTTTGTGTGGATTCCTTTCCTGGAAATGGGTTTCTAAATTCTCCGTGCCCCTCAGAGGCCGCGTGTGGGCAGAGCGAGTTTAGACCATGCAGGGCCCAGCTTATGTCCACTTCTAAGAATGAATGAAACGTCTTTAGGCCCCTATGTCCTTCCATTTGGAAAAGGTCAGGACCGACCTCCTCTCTCTTTGGAAAGATAGGACAGGAATTTAACTGGGTCAGGACCGAATTTGTCTTCAAATCTAATGACGTTGCTACGTTTTGGAGGCCCTGGTATGGCCTATAGGTGCTCCAAAGCTAAGCTGCAATGTGGTCTTGATGATTAGCACTGGAATGAGGAATCTGTTTCTGTACTCGGGCATCGAGTGGACGCTGATGGGAGTCGCAGGGACGGGTAGGAAGCGGGCTTGGCGTTGGATTGGCCGGAATCGGAGCTCGGCTCCACACCCAGCAGTTCTGTGATCCGGGGAATGAATGCCATTCGCTCTCTCTAAGCCTCACTTCTCGGCACTGCAACGTGGAGATGATACCTCGCCCGCGTCCCTGTTGTGGGGATTAGCTGTGAGAACGGCAGCGCTGGCACAGTGCTCGGCAGAATGATGGCTCATCCATGTTCACCCCCTTCCCCGGTGAGCTGTTTGCTGAGTGAAGCAGTGACGGAAGCACAGTTCTGTGCCAAATGCAGGAAGAGGGGCATCTCTTCGGAGCTTGGAGTTGGGATAGAGTTCAGAGGCCGTCGTCTTTTAAGGGACTTGAAAACAAGGCGACTTTTTTTTTAAAACAAATTGAGCAATAGTCTCCCCCCTCCCCCACCCCAGCCCAAGTCTCCCGTCGAATCTGAGCCGAAGGGACAGGTGTCGGTACACACTGACCTGGTCTCTCCTCGGACAGTGTCTGGTCAGTGCAGAGCTGAGGTCAGCTCCACGAATAAACGGTGCGTCGCTCGAGCTGGGCACTAGCACATCTCGTGTCCGAGTGGTCCCTCCGGACACTTCCTTTAGGTCTTGCATCAACAGATCCCTTGGCTGGGAAGGAAACCAGGAAACGGAAAGGAAGTCAGCCTTCCAGGGTTCTCCGCCATCAGCGGGAACGGCTGCTTCTCCCTCAGACATGTTGAAAAGTCCCCTCCAGTGTCTCTGGCTGCTGTGACCACAGAGGACACATGCAGATCTGTGGAGCTTTAGAATGGAAGCTTTTCTTCTGCTTTTCTTTTCAGAAACCCAGGGGTCGTTAGGGTGTGCCTGTAGGAGAAGTTTGAGACACCCTGGAGTTGTCACCCTTCGCGTTGCTTATGTCAACGGGAATGACTTACATACCGTTCCAGGGTTAGATCAGGCATAAAAGACGCCGCACACTTACTAGTGCCGACGTTGACCATCATGCAGATACTACAAAATGTCAGTTCTTAAAATGTTTAAAAAATAATTAAAATTCTAGATAACAGCATTTTCACATATTGCAATGAGTGCTGAGTATTTTTTCCATTTAGTTTTAACAAATTATGCTTGTTAATTTGGGGCCATTAAAGTGCAACATGGCCTTAGCCAGTGTGGTTCAGTGGACAGAGCGCCGGCCTGTGGACTGAAGGGTCCCCGGTTTGATTCTGGTCAATGGCTTGGTCCCCAGTAGGGGGCGTGCAGGAGGCAGCTGATCAGTGATTCTCTCTCATCACTGATGTTGCAATCTCTCCCTCTCCCTTTCTCTCTGAAATCAATAAAAATATATATTTTTAAAAATAAAGTGCAACATAAATTTAAACCACTCTGCCCCCCTCCCCCCAATGAAAGGTAACATCGAGAATTAAGGAATAAATACAAAGTCTGCTCGGCAACCATAGAATATTTAGCTTCCTAAATATACCTCGTGTGTGGGAAGCTGGGGAGGAAAATTAACCTCTTACATTGCCAAGGTGGACGGGCCAGCAGTACTTGAAGGAGCCAGGGAGAAAACGGAAACGCTGAAGCTGGCTCTGCCCCTGAGAGGTTTGGCCGGGGCCTGTCCCACGGGGCCCTGTCCAGGGCCCGGGGCCATCTCAGGAGGAGCTTGCCCACGCCGTGGCCGGCGGACAGCGAGATGGGGTGGCATGGCTGGGCTGGCACTCCTGGACCAGGAGCCTGCGGTTTCTCGGTTACTTCATCTCGTTAAATCGGTCCGGTGAGTGGGTGGGGACCAGAGTGAGGCTCCCCGCACCGCGTGTAATTAAAGCCCTTGGGAGCTCGTCCTAGCAGCTGGGAGGCGGAGGTGGGAGGGCAGGAGGAAGTGCCCTCCTGGGCGCTGACCTCATGCAAACCCCGGGCTGTGCCTTGGAAAAGTGTCTCCACGTTGGCTGGAGACGCCGTTGGGAGAAGGTCTCAATTTAACCTTCTCAGAACCGGACGTGTTGCGGGTAGGGCAGACGCCCTGCGGGGCCCTGGGTGGGCCTGCAGAGTGTCCGGTGATCCGCGTGTGTGCTGTCCGCGAGGCTGCCTCCACCTCTTCCTCTTCCGATCGGCGTCTTCCACTAACCCCACGGCTGCCAGACAGCTGCAAGCACCCTCTGGTCAGCAGGACCCGCTGCGCTCAGGGGCGTTCACATCACCGGACACTTACTCTGCCTGGGAGACTCATCAAAGGATTTCTAAATACGTGTCTTATCCCAGCAGGAATTCCGCTGAGTAAGAGTACAGTGGGGCCTTGACTTATGAGTGTCCCGACTAATGAGTTTTTTGAGATACCAGCTGTCTCTCGGCCGATATTTTGCATTGAGTTGACAGAGTAATTTGAGTTAACGAGCTCGGTCTCGGAATGAATTAAACTTGTAGGTCAAGGCCCCACTGTAGTAAGATATTTAGGTTTCATACCTGAAATGAAAAGTGGAACCATAGGGTAATGAAATGTGATGCTCTGTATGACATGGACACTCAGTGCTCTGTATGACACAGGACACGACCTCCAGGCGGAGTGAGAGACGGTGGTGTGAACGCCCCTGAGCGCAGCGGGTCCTGCTGACCAGAGGGCGCTTGCACCCGTCTGGCAGCTGTGGTTAGTGGCTCCCGATGTTAAAGGGGCAAGAAGTTCTCAGTTCCCAGGGTCCTCCTGCTTGGAGTGCAGCATTCACTCTTCAGCCGGAGTGTGGGCGGGTGTGGCATCCTCGCGGAGAAGGTAAGAAACGTTCCTCCTCCCGCGGCAACGAGAAAGTCTCACCCCACAGAGTTTATTTATTGCTCGTTCGCTCCCGGCCCAGAAATAACCACAAAGCTCTCTTGGATGAGAATGGTTAAAATTAAGCAATGAGAACTGAAGCAAAAATAAAAGTGTTAATTCTTATTCCAAGAAGTTAACCGACTATTTCATCCGGTTACCACAGGCTTTCCTTTAAGATACTCTTGAGTTTTTAGTGTGAACACGTGTCAGTATCTGAAACGCACGGGGGCCGGCTAACCCCCGTGCCCATGTCTTCTGTGTCCCATGACGGGAGCTGACTGGCAGCTCCGCGTCTAAAGTGCAAACTTGATTCTGGTGCTTGGATTTCCGGAATCTATTTCCTCAGGCAAATCTGTCCATGAATTGTCATACAGTGTCTCCTATTCTGAGGGGTTGTAAGAAGGTAAGAGAGAGGATCTGAGATGCTACACACAAACACATGCACACAAACACCCAAACACGTCACGTACACACACACACAAACACATTATATCGCAAAGCACTGAGTGTCCATGTCATACAGAGCATCACATTTCATTGCTCTATGGTTCTACTTTTCGTTTCAGGTATGAAACCTAAATATCTTACTGCTCTTACTCAGCAGAATTCCTGCTGGGATAAGACACGTATTTAGAAATCCTTTGGTGAGTCTCCCAGGCAGAGTGAGGGTCCGGTGATGTGAACGCCCCTGAGCGCAGCGGGTCCTGCTGACCAGAGGGTGCTTGCAGCTGCCCGGCAGCCGTGGGGTTAGTGGCTCCCGATGTTAAAGTTCCCGGGGAGCACGAAGGTGAGCCTGGGACAGGGCCTCCCGGCAGCAGAGTTTGGGAGATGGGCTGGGCAGCAGGACGATTTAATGATAACTCTTTTTTGCATTAAATTTTATTGGTTTCAGAGAGGAAGGGAGGGAGAGAGAGAGAGAAACATCAATGATGAGAGAGAATCATGGACCGGCTGCCTCCTGCACATCCCCCACTGGGGATGGAGCCCGCAACCCAGGCCTGTGCCCTGACCGGGAATCAAATCGCGACCTCCTGGTTCATAGGTCGACACTCAACCGCTGAGCCACGCCAGCCGGGCTGCATTAACTTTTTTTATTCTGGTAAAAAACACATATTGTAAATGCTACATCTCAGCCGCTTCTGAGTGTGCACGCGGTGGTGGTAAGCACATTCACACTGTTGTGGAACCATCTGCAGACCTTTCTCTTCTTGCAGATGGACACGCTCCCCGTTACACAGCAGCTCCTCCCCGCTCAGCCCCTCGCAACCACACGATCACTTTACCGTGTGGTGGTGGGTTGTGCAAGATAACGCCCGTCCTCTCTTTAAAAGAATGGTCTTTCTCTCCAGGGTGTTCACGCAGATTGGGAGGCCTTGGTGTGGTGTGGCGTTTTTGGGGCAGGTTGGGGTGAAGAAGGAGCTCGTAGGACCTGGCACGTTTCCTCCCCGGAATGCTGAGCACGTTTGGTTGGTGTTTTTAAAATTGGTGCTGCTTCTTACCTGTGGGAAATCTTTAAAACATTATTATGTACTAGAGGCCCGATGCACGAAATTTGTGCAAGGGGCTCGGCCTCCACCGCCACGGCGGCTGCCGGCCTCTGCCCTGGCCCCCTCCTGCCACGAAGGACATTGGGTCTAATTAGCATATTATGCTTTTATTATTATAGATTATAACATGGCCTTGCTGCTAAGCGCACACGAGGACATTGAATATCCTGAAATGTCCCCTCTCCTCAAATACCCTTAGCAGTAGGGTCCCACTACCTGTACATAATTATGCCTTTGGATTTTCCACAATTAAGAAGCGCTAATAAAAAAAGAACCTGTGAACCCTGGCTGGTTTGGCTCAGTGGATAGAGCATCAGCCTGTGGACTGAAGGGTCCCGGGTTTGATTCTGGTCAAGGGCACATGCCCAGGTTGCAGGCTCGATCCCCAGTGGGGGGAGTGCAGGAGGCAGCTGATCCATGATTCTCTCTCTTCATTGGTGTTTCTATCTACCCCTCTCCCTTCCTCTCTGAAATCAATAAAAAATCATGTATATATAAATACACATATATGTGTATGTATCCTATATAATAAAAGCCTACGTGGTGCTGTGCAATGTGGTTACGAGATGGTCACCACAAGATGGTCAGCAGGGGAGGGCAGTTAGGGGCAACCAGGCCCGTAGGGGAGGGAAGTTAGGGGTGACCAGGCTGACAGGGGAGGGCAGTTGGGGGCAATTGGGCTGGCAGGGGAGCAGTTAGGGGTGATCAGGCAGGCAGGTGAGTGGTTAAGAGACAGCAGTCCCAGATTGTGAGAGGGATGTCCGACTGCCAGTTTAGGCCCGATCCCACAGACATCCCCCAAGGGGTCCCAGATTGGAGAGGGTGAAGGCTGGGCTGAGGGACACCCACCCCCATGCATGAATTTCGTGCACCAGGCCTCTAGTATATATATATATATATATATATATATATATATATATATATATATATATATATCCGTGAAAAAAATTCCAGTTAATAAAAAGCTAAGGGTGGGTGATGGGGAGAGGCCTTTCTCTTCTTAAGAAAATTATGTCTAATTTTCAGTTTTCCTTTTAAATTGTGGCAACAAAGGACAGTTCCCCTTTTTGGGGGTTGCTCTTGTCTGTAGCCTCTAGCCCACATGAGTCGCTGCAGAGCCCTGGGATCTGTTGCCATCACGTAGGTAACTGCTGACTTTGAGGGTCAGGCTCCTACACATGGCAAGTTACTGACTGAACCGGGTGTAGCTGGCGAGTTTCACGAGGTCAGGACACAGATGCACGGCCTCCCAACACGCCTCCCAACGCGCTATCCCTATAGGCCTGGGGCCTGACTCACAGCTCAGTTGCCCAGAGTAAATTGCTTTCACCTCCTCGCTGTTATCCCTGGTAACGTGCCAGTGGAACAGGTGAGAACTGATGAGGTGGTGAGTTCAGGGGCAGAGGTGGAGGGCCAGGCATTCTGAATTCCTCTGGCGACAGCTCTATCTGGCAGGGCGAGCTGTACTGTAGGACTGCCCGCCCGACTTTCAGTTTATTTCTCTATAGAAAGGGGTTTCCCAGCAGGCTGAGCTCATGCTGCGAGTGTGTTCATGGACGATAGGGAAAGGTACCACATAATGTAATTTTTATTGCATTTTCCATTAATTAGGACACAACAGATGTTCCACAGGAAGGTACATCCTCCAAATCTATTTCAAACATTTATTTCTTTTAAAAGATCTCTACTCAGAGGCCTCATGATCAGTGAGGAGGGTCATCTCATTCATCAACCAGACAAGAAACTCTATAGAATTTCTGTTGTACCTAGTGGGGTCCCTAACCATGACACCCCAAAAAGTCTGCGTTCTTGCGGAACGTAGTGAGAGGCGCAGCAGTAAGAAGTTCACTCGTTCTCAAGCTACCAACACAGAAAAGGTGAGAACACGACCAGCCGGACGCACAGCTCACACGTACAGGCCGCGGCGAAGACAGGGAGACGGAAAGCTAACAATGAGCTCGTTTCTCAGATATCACCTAACACTTTTCTATAAATAACTGAAAAGGGTGATTTAAAAAGCTCCTTAAAAGACTATTAACGAGTGTCTAAAAAGGATGATTTGAATAGCTGGTTGCTAACTAGACATTCGATTATAAACTCCGGAAAGCCAGGCTTTTCAGCGCGTCAGGGAGAGAGGTCGCCAGGCCGGCCTGCGCCGCGTGCGTGGAGGAGAGCAAGGAGCTCGGCCCCCGTGGCCGCCCCGTCCTCCCTCCTTTCCTCGGGCCGGCCTTCCGCGTGGCCCCAGCCCGTGCAGACTCGCCCGGCCCAGACCCTCGCGGCGGCTGCAGTCCGGGTGCATCTCTCGGAGCCAGCCTTCCTGCGGGACGGGAGAGCCAGTCCCACGGACACAGGCCCTGCGCCGTCCGGGGAGAATGACGGGTGGCGTCCTGCCTGGCTCCGGGAGGTGAGTGGGGCCGTCCGCCACCTCTGGGGCCGTCCGCTAGAACCAGCAGGATTCTGCTGACAGTGCTGTCCTCACGCCCACCCCCCAAGACCACCCGGAGGGCAGGCGCCGGCGGTTTCTTCTGACGCGGAACGTGGACTGATTTCTGGTTGTTGCTCCCCAAGCCTCTGCCGCCCCGACATGACTCCCCGGAGTCCATGCAGGTCTTCGAGCAGCACTGCCAGATCGCCGAGGAGTACCACGAGGTCCGCAAGGAGATCGCGCTGCTCGAGGAGCGGAAGTAGGTGCCGTCCTGGCTGCTGGGCGGGGCCAGGCTGAGTGGAGGGGCGGGGCCAGGCTGAACTGGGCGGAGCCATACTAAGTGGAGGGGCGGGGCCAGGCCGAGCTGGGCGGAGTCAGGCTGAACTGGGCGGGGTCTGCTGAATTGGGGGCGGGGCCAGGCTGAGTGGAGGGGCGGGGCCAGTTTGAGCTGGGTGGGGCCAGGCTGAACTGGGCGGGGTCTGCTGAATTGGGGGCGGGGCCAGGCTGAGTGGAGGGGCGGGGCCAGGCTGAACTGGGCGGGGCCAGGCTGAGGTGGAGGGGCGTGGCCAGTCCAAGCTGGGTGGGGCCAGGCTGGGCCAGGCTGGGCGGGGGTGGGGCCAGGCTGGGCGGGGCGGGGCCAGGCTTAGCGGGCTCAGCTTGGGGCTGACGTCCTGGGGTTCTGAGGTTGCTGGGCACCTCCCTGTCCGTCCTGTTTGTCCCAGAAATGATCCAAGTGGCACCGCTGGAGGGTCAGTGCTTTGCGAGCAGTGAGGGGCAACAGGGCGCTTTCTTCCCTCAAACTTAAGTTTTTAATAAGCACTTTTAGCTCAGGAAGTTAAAAATGCCAAAACACACCAGAGCAGTGCTGTTCCCTGTGCACGTGCCCAGAGGCCCGGCCCACTTCGGCTGCGTGTGGCTGGTGCTGAATGCTTACCTGGTGGGGTTCCCACGGCAGGTAGACAGGCCGCTGGGGGAGGGTTAGGGCTGGGGTGACGTATTGGTGTTGGATGAGTGACACATGCGTGTTGAGTGAGTCCAAATATTGTCCTTCATTCTCTGCTTCTCCCCTTCCTCTTCCTGGAGAGACATATATATACTTATTACTTAACGTTTAGGTCAACGCCAGGACTTCATGAAGCTGTCAGGACTCTCTGCAGACCCACGAGGCGGTGTGCAGGGCGGGAGAGTGGGTTGGGTGGGACTCTGAGCTCACCCTGAGGCCCTGAGCAGGCCGCGTCCTGGGAAAAGCTTCAGAAAAGGACTGAGGAAGCTGATTAATAGCGTGACCAGTGGTGCGTCACAGGAGGACTTTGCAAAGTCTGTTCCTGTGTGTGTGTGTGTATGACTGTGTTAGTGTGTGTGTGTATATGAGCGTGTGTGAGACTGCGTGTGAATTGTGGTGTCCTGACAGAGAAAAACAGGCAGTTATGTGTTTATCTGTAAACTCAGTTGAGGTGCTGGGGGACGTTGTCATTTGGGGTGCAATGGAAGCCTCACCCACTAAGTTATAGGATCTGTACGCCTGTGTCAGCGACGGCGAACCTCTGACGCGCGTGTCAGAAGTGACCGCGAACTCATTTTTTTGTTGATTTTTCTTTGTTAAATGGCATTTAAATATATAAAATAAATATCAAAAATATGTCTTTGTTTTACTATGGCTGCAAATGTCAAAAAATTTCTATATGTGACACGGCACCAGAGTTACGTTAGGGTTTTTCAAAATGCCGACACGCCGAGCTCAAAAGGTTCGCCATCACTGGTCTGTGTATCCGTATGTCGCATTTAAAAAGTACGCCAGGAGAGCGGCGTGCGTGTGGCTCATCTGGAGTTTGCGGGAACCCATTCCTGCTCTCCTGCTTAGAGGAGTAACCGCTGTGGCCGCCAGCGCAGCAGGAAACACCAAGAGGCAGAGTTGCCTCTGAGAGAGGGTGGCCTGTGGGCCAGGGGAGCGAGTCCCACAACCTGCCAAGCCACAGAGGTGCCGGCCAGACCCCCCGCTCAGCCACTCGCGGCCTTTCGAAGTCACCGGCTGGTGTGCGGCAAAGG